>BHFT01030605.1:0-23327 GCA_004320025.1 Laticauda laticaudata | reverse complement strand
TTGCTCGTCCGCTGTGTCCTTTTTACATACGTTTTGCATCCGTCGGGCGATGTGACCTGGCCTTAAAATCTCAAAATAGATAGTACAGAACTGGAAGAAATGCAGAAAAGAGGAGTCAAAATAACATAGGGGCTAAAGTAATTTTTATATCCAAAAATCATAAACTTGTAAGGGATCACAGAGGTCCTCTAATCCAACTTCTACATGGTGGATGACCTCCTTCATATTTTTATTTAGTTACTGTCAGTAGACTACCAAAGGAATATATTATTTCATGAGACAACCGCTTCCACTGGTTGAAAATTTTTCAACCAATCAATGATGGTCCCTCCCTAACAGTGACAGAGAACAAGTCTACATTTCCCCTTAAATGGCAGGCTTTTAGATGTTTGAAGACTGGTAACATATATCCTGTCAGTCATCTCTTCTACAGTCTAAAAGTGTTCCTTTAATTTTTTTTCTCACAGGACTTGATCTCCAACAAGTTTTTAACTTTAGACTGCTTCACTTCTCAGTTTCTTTTTTCTATGTGAGGAGGGTTTTTTTTTTAAAGAAAAATAAAGAATCAATGAGGATACAATACAGATCAATCAAATAATGCATAATTGGGGAGAAAGTGGTTATTAGTCACACATTTTTCCACTTAACTTTTTTTAATACTAAAATGTCTGAACATAATCCTGTTGATAATTACAACTGCTTTTTTTTACAACTTGTAAAGTTCAACAGCAGAAACATAGCACGTAATACAGAGCGTTAGTGTGCTGCAAACATGCATGAAAGTATTGTGGTAGGAGCAATTTGAATCTTATAATTCTTATAATCTCTTTCATAAATTATTGTCCCCTGAATTTACAAGCTGAGTTGTCAGTTGCTTTAATATTTACCACAGTTCTAAAGTCTGTTTCAATTCTCCTTAAGAAGAGACTGGAGAGCTACTTGACTGAAATGGTAAATGGGAAGGGGTGTCAAACTCACATTGTCACAGTGTCATCACATGATGTACTGGGACTTTTTTCCCCTTCGTGAAACTGGGTGTGGGTGAATATGACACATCCAGCCCGCAAGCCAGGAGTTTGACAGCCTTGGTATAGGTTCTCCTTGAACAGGAAACCTCCAAGGTCTCTTCAAACTCTGATATTCTATGTTCTATGTCAGTGTTTCTTAACCTCGAGAACTTTAAGACATGTGGACTTCAACTCCCAGAATTCCCCAATCAGCCATGCTAGTTGAGGAATTCTGGGAATTGAAGTCCACAGGTCTTAAAGTTGGTAAGAATGAGAAACATTGTTTTATATTCTATCTTCTCCTGCTTATTCAGCACCAACTCAAATCCCTTCAGAGTAAGTGTGAAGGGAAAATTATGTTTGTTTGTGATCCCAACATGTTTCATTTGTAGTTACATTGATTTCCTGCTTATGCCACATATTGATAACTTAAGTGCAGTGCTTTTCATATGAAAGCAGCTGCTTCTCTGATGCAGGAATCATGTGGCAACTTACCAAACACTTCGCTCTTTCATAACAGCTTGGAAAGATTCTATCATAAGTAAGGGTTATATTGAACAAGGAGGTGAAGAAGAAAAAAAAGAGCTTTCATTTCCATTTCAAGCCTCAGTGCAAAGATTTCATTATCATCAGAGAAGATATCAGATTTTCCCTCTGTTCAGGTTTAAAGCTGCACAAGGTTAGATAGAAAGAAAACTAAGCAAGGGGAAATAAGAAATGGCCCTCTGGGGTGCCATTTCTTTTGATTAGGATCAGAGGGATTAGCACTGAACTATATTGCTGGCTAGTGTTACTACAAGTGGTGTCATTTCTTCACCTATTAAGATGCTTTGTGGAACTCATCAGGGTTGTCTTTTATCTCTTTCTATATTTAATTTGGTATTGAAAGTATTGGGCTGTGCAATTAGCCTATCAAAATGAATGTTGGGTATCAAGATGGCTGGACTGAAACACAAATTGTTATTGTGTGCAGATTATATTCTGCTAGTTATTGATTCTCTCTTTAAATTTATGAATGTGATACCACAATATGGTAAACCATTATATTATTCAATTACATCATTCAGTTTGTGTTAGTGCTCAAACTGGAACATTCTGAACAATTTTATATGAGAATTTGCAGGAAGATTATATTTGTTGGCCAAAGTAAAAATTGGAAACTGATATAAATAGTTGATTGAAAGTGGTGATGCATTTATGAGGAAAAATCCATGTGGTCAAAAGTATTTTATTTATAAATTTTGGCATTTCTATGATAATTGCTTTATAACTGATAAACTATTGAGTATCTTTCCATTGAATGGATAATTCCCCAGATTTTGTCTGATAAACTTAGAATTTCTTGCAGAAAGATTATATTTGGGGCTTTATATCTGGCTAATCAACATCCCTATCGTTTATATGTTTCTTTGAAAACTTGACAAACTCACCTTTAAGTGAACATTCAATTATTTTCCCTGCTTTAAATGCAACAGGACACTGTTGTCCTCCCCAATGAAAAACATGTTGTTGGTAAAAGCAGAAAAAGTGATTAATCCTTTAAATGATCATTAAAGATTCTTTAAATATTTTGACTCATTATAACAAGAACTTCACTGGCCTAAAATGCTTAATGAACTTGCCTAATTAAAACGTTTGCTTTTCTCTTAGTTTGGATGTGACATGTTGATAACCTTTGAAACTGATTACATATTTGGGGTACTAGAAAATGTCTCAGTGTAGCATAATTCCACAGCTCACTTATATGATAAATTTAATTAAGAGCATCATATTGGTTACTGCAAGAATTTTGGGACTAACAAGTGGAATATTCCCATTTTACAACTGATTATAATTAATATTGCATTCTAAAAAGTATTAGATATGGCTTCTGGGTGAGAATCTATGGCAGACAAGATATCCCTAAAGAGCAGGGATGGCATTACAGCAGAGATTGGCTGCCTGATTGCAAATTTTGAGTGGCATTCTCTTTTCCAAAAAACAGAGGTTTCCACTTTTACTCAGGACAGTTGTTTCTCATTAGGAAACACTAGGAACTGAGATTTTTGTAGTTGACTTTTAATCATGCTCATTAGACAAGGCTCACTTTCTCAAACATATTTGGATGTAATTAATGTATAGCTAGAGAAAGATTTTCTGAGCAAAAAGATAAGAGAATCCACTTGGTCAGTTAATGTTCTTTCTGGACTAAAAAGAAAAAAAAGAATTTAAACTTTTGGCAAAAGGCTTAACAAGATCTGAGGTTTCAAATTTACTAGTTCTACTGCTATTATTAGAAAGATTTGAAGTAGACAAAAGAGTTTATGGTCTTGAACATTGTAAAGCTAAGTTTAGAATGGAATTATGTACAAATGAACATGAGATTAAATGTATACATGTCTATTAAAATTTGAAACAAAAATAGAACTGAAAGAAGATAGGTTAAAGTCAGCTAAATACAGTTATAAAACACATTGAGAAAATATGCGATTATAATATTTGAAATTTACATGAAATGATGCAGCTTTGGTATGTGTCACCAGAGAAATTGTCTCAAATGTACATAGGCACTCAAATATGTGTTCAAATTGTAGAACTACAAAAAAAGGAAATTTTTAATCATATAAAAATTGAAAAAAATGCATTAAAATACACACTTTAATTCAGAGGATTTCAAAGATTAATATACAATAGAACTCAGAGATTTTCTTTTGGGATTGATGGAGAAACAGTTGGAAAAAAGCAATGTAAATTTGTTTTTGTATATAATAACTGCAGCAAAATTATTGTGTGCATAAAGATTATACGATTCAACATTACCCACAGTGGGGGGATGGTTGTTGAAGATGATGAAACTTGCTGAAATGGACATTTTGTGAGGTATTTTAGTTTTAGTCCTATTTAGTTCTATTTTTTCTTTTTATATTTAAAATATTCAAGAAAATATATTGTCATAATAAGAAGTGGTTTAGCTACAGTTAAAATATCAGTGAATTTGTGAATAATGCTTTATTCTCATACTGTAGTATTGAATGTTATGAAAAACAGCACTTTATGTACACTGAATTTATTGGTTATTTGTTTTTCTGATAATTTATTTCCTGTTTCCAGCTTTGTGTCATATTTATATTCCTGTTTTAATCAAGGTGTGTAATAGATATATTTCTACACTTAAATTAAATATTAAGTAAGCTGGTGTTCACGCTTCACTCCTGACTGCTCTAATTCTTTTAACCTCGGTAATATGCATGGATTTGATCTGATTTTGTCACTCCAATTCATCTAGGACCATACACATTCTGAACCATTTACTCATATCCATTTCTAAGTTGTATAAGGTTTTGTGACTAAGTGACCTTGAGTGAAAAATAGACATCGGTCATGGCCCACCGGGACATATCATCTTCATCTAAAGATCTGCAAACTGAACAACCTGTCAACTCGGAAGCAGAGGAGTTGGGCTCAAGTACCAGTGGGGAAGCAGATTTAGGTCTTGCCATCTCAAGTTCTACTGGACCTGCCAGATTTAGACCTCAAACTATAGTCAAGGCGATCTAGCCCTTGGGAACATCATTGTCAGCAAGTGGAAAGCCAAAAAATAAACACAAATAAATTACAAGACAAAGAAATGGCAGTTTGCAAGTGATTGCTTGCTCCTGACAGAAGCCAAGGTTTTGTAGAGTCTGACTTCAATAAATAGATTTTTTTTCAGCCTCTAGTGGTACATCTGGAAGGAAATGAAGGAGCCTTGGATATAGAGGGCTCTTTTGAACTAGGATTTAGGATAAAAAAGACCTTTGCAATAGTGGCGAATATCTGCAGCTTGGGTGTAGGATGAGGGTGAAGGTTCATTCTCCAAGCTTGTGGGTTAGTTTCTAAACATTTCATTACCAGGCTAGGTAACACTTTCAGCAGAGTTTAGGTGATGTCAATGTCACTGTTCTTTTTATAAGGGCTTCAGGTGTGGGCTTCAAGTGTTCTGATGGATCATCTGTGAGTCAGCAGTGAGTCTTGTGATGGGTCTTGTGATAAGCAGATTACATCAGGTCAGGGTCATTGGGAGGTGAACTGCTGGTGGACCTTCTGTATTAGCCCATATATTCAAGATGTAATGATATGCAGGGACGATCTTGGGAAATAAGGCAAGAAGACAGAGCCAAAGAAGAATCAGATAAAAGCAGCTTAAGCCCATGTCACAGTGAACCAACGGATGCAAAAAGGATGTAAAATGGACAAAAAACCTTGCTATCCGTTCAAAAACACGATGTACTCACTGCCTCCGTTTTGCTTCCTCTCTATCCGTCCAGCATCCGTTTATTGATGTTTCATCCACTCCAAAAACTCCTAAAAGCTTTTTGGGCTGCCCAAAACTTTTAGCGGCGGAAAACTGTATCCAGTTCGTACATTGGCATCTGCTACGTCATCGCTAGAGTACGTTACGACGTCCCGTACACAATCCGCTATAATCAGCTTGCATCCCGTTGCGCATCCCGCGCAACGCGCATCTCGCCCGGAGGCGAGGGAGGAAAGAAACGGACATGGAACAGATGCAAGGACCGGGATCGGCACGAATGATGCCAAGTGGAAGTAAAAAGCGTAAAATCGGAAAAAAAGTTCGCATAGGGGAACTGTCTCTGATTTAAGGATGCCTAGAGGATGCCGAGAGGATTCTTAGAGGAATGCAAAGGGGAATACCCTATCAGCTGCGATATAAAAAGGGGGAGAGTCAACTACATTCCATCTCACTTCTCAGAACCAAGCCAGCCCACCTATGCAGACCTCTGCGCCTTCATCTGACTCTTCCTCTTCCACAGATCCAGTCCATGTCAAGTGGATCCGGTACTCACATCCTTTTCTGGCAGCCACCTCCTTCTGCAACAGTACGAAGCCATCTACAGGCTTGTGATATCTCTTCTATGCGAAGAAAAGCGAAGCGGGCCAAGAAGCGCTCTAGGGTCCGAAAATGATCGGGAGAATGAAGCAGAGTAAGACTGTACAACAAGCCATGGTGGAGTCAGAGAATGAAGACACTCGGTGGTCCGAACTTCATGAGATGCCTCCAGCCTATGTTTTGATCGAAGTCGTGTAGACCGGCTGACGCCAGTTGACGCAACTAGCCAGAGCACCAAATCACCCCAGCCTGGAACCTGGCAAGGTGGCACTCACTCTGCGCCACCGGGCCTCAGAGGACCACCTACCTAGGAGCATGCAGTGGGCTGGAGGTGCCAAAACAAACACACATCAGCATTGTGGTCAAGAGTGGGCAGGCCATCGATCGAAAGATACCTACAGGATCCTCTCCAGTTGCCGCTCCACCTGATGAAGGATGGAAGAAAGTTCAGAGCAGTGTATCAGAGGTGAACTTCCCACACACCCGTTGTGAGCATAGATGGGAAGCACGTGGCCTGAATAGCACACCACAGTCAGAGCTCACTATCACCAACACCGTGACGCAGGAGGAAGCGGAAACGACACGTGAACGGAAGCATGAACGGATGCCTAACGGATGCAGAATGGAAACAAAGCATTTTAGAACGAAAAAGAGTTCTCGAGAGGGGACCTATCTCGGATATAGGATGTCCTACAGGATCTACGAAGGATGCCTAAGGATGCTAGACGATCGCTAGAGGATGCAAAGCGCACCTATACTGTTTATAAAAAGGAGAGCAACTCGCCTGCATCCACTTTCAAACCAGCAGCCCAGCTGGTGCAGACCTTTGCAGATCGCTTTCATCTGATCTTCCTCTTCCCAGCATGACGTCGATGTCCACCGAGGATTGCGACAAACATCCTTTCATGCACCAACATCCTTCTGCAACACTGACGAAACGCATCTTACTCTCTCTGTGAACCGTAGTGACTAGCGGAACGTAAAAGGAGGCACCCAAAAAAACGTTGCCAAAGATGGTTCACCAGAAGTAACTTAGTAGTACTTACGACAACGCTGATGTGAGCGTCACGGACCGAAGAACCTTCCGCCGGCATCCAGAATTCATTGCGATGGCCTTCCATTTGACGAACTTGTGCAGCGCTGACACCAGGATTGACAACAAGACAATCAACTAACTTACCTTCCGCCCAGCCTGGGAACCATGGGCTCTAAGGTGAACCTCACTCTGTGCCACCTGCGCTCAAGACTCGACTACAGCGAGCATGCAGCACGGCGGAGGGTTCCACCCAGTTACCTTTCAGCTTTTGGGTTGTCAGAGAATGGCTGGCAGGCCGCATATTTGAGAATGACGAAGAGAAGCTCCTCCAGTGCCACAACCACTGAACAGAAGCTTGGATAGAAAGTTTGCAGAGCAGTGTATCAGAAGTGGAACTTCCCCCACACGTGGACCGATAATGGCAAGGCACGTGGCATGCAAAACACCCACCAAGTCAGGGCCCATATCACAATTCCAAGGCGCTTCCTCACATCACCTCGTCTTCGGCCATTAGTCGTATGCTGACTACAAATTCATGTGCTACGATCATGCTTTCAGGGCTACAGCTTCAGCTTCAGATGCCGGGTATACACGCCAGTCACTCAGGATGAGCCTGGAAGGCAACCTCATTGTGGGCTTCCCAGATCCAGGCACCCCGCCAACCGACATGGCCAAATTTGTGGCTAACTTCATCGCTGGGGATGACGCTTCTCTCCCTCAGAACTACCTCATGAAGCCAATACACCTCAACTCTCATGACCTTTGAGAGAGGATCTTCAATACAGCTGTCCAGGGGGGCAACGGCGAAGGCTGGTGGAGAACACCTTTGCGATCCTGGCCAAAAGGTTCCAGGTAACTTCTACCACCACTGCAGCCTCAGCCCATGAACGGACGTGAGGGCATCGTGGAAGCTTTGCTGCATCCTGCACAATCTCTAGCGCACCCGCACCACAGTCCTTGCAGACAGGCTCATGGCCGTCAACAAGGCAATGGGACATGGACCCTGGGAATGCGAGCGCAAAGGCGAAGCCTGAAGACCACTGAGGACTGTGCACGGCGCCCAAAGAGACTCAACTATGAAGGGAAGATTTCAGCAGCCAACCTCGCTGAACACTGGTGCAACTCCCCGCTGGAGCGGTGGAGCTGGCAAGACAGGATGTTTAGAATGCTTAAACGGATGCCTCCTTCAGCCTGTCTCATCCCAGACGGATGAGAATTGGCCATGTATGTTGGGTTGGGCCTACAATGAGCCAGCGTCTTAATAAGGTTCGTGTTTGTGTTAAATGTGTGGATCAATGCTTTACATTGTTTATTGATAAAAAAAGGGCGCATAGGTTGTGCACTGTAGGAGGGTAGACCGAATCCAGTCCCACTATGCTGTGCACTGGGGTTATCATATCCCAAGCTATTAGACTATCACCAAAGTTAGTCCCCGCTTCATTCCACAGGTATCCTGCCCAACCCACTGCTATCTCTTAACCCCGCACAGCATGCACAAGGCTTTAATGCCACCATTCTAAAATCGTTTCCACCAAGACTTTATTAATAACAAGAATAGCAAGCCAAGTTGTGTGAAATCAAAGTATAAACTTTATTGAGACAACAAAGCTGTAAACAAAAATGCCTCAATCAAGTGGTCCACATACCAATCCACAGTAGCCACATCCCGGGTCTCTGGCACTCTTCTTGGTCCACTCAGAGTGTGGCCCTAGTCTCATCGGTGTGAAGGTCGCAGGTGCTTGTCATGAGTGGTGGTTGCTGCGAGTGCGCTGGCCTGCGGGAAAACAGGGGACGGTGTGCTGAGAGTGTCCTTCCTCGCATGCAATGGTGTGTCAGCCAGTACCGATGGACAGATTATACTTGAAGGGCCGGCTTGGCTGTGGGGTGGGAAGGAGTAGTGTGAGTGGGGCTGTCTGGGCTTGCAGCTGGGTGAGACTGGGTGGGTGCATCATTGCGTGAGTGGCATCGCTGTTGTCGGGATGGCATCATTGTCGTGGGTGGCATTGTGGCATCAGATGGGATTCAGGTGGCAACGCGGTGCTCGCCCGATGACTGCTGATTGCCTGGGACTGGAGAAGAGCTGCTGCCCTGTGCTGCTGCCTCCCTGAGGTAGCCATAACCTCCGTAGGTGAAGGGCTTCTGTGGGACACGCTTGGAATGGAGGAGGACATCACTGGCGGTGGAGGAGCAGACACTGGACTGGGTGGGGAGCAGGTTCCCTCTGGGTCTGGAGGGTTATGAAGCACTCCGGATCCGGTCTTCACCAGCTTATGTACTCGTGGATCCCATCATTTCCTTTGAGGTCTGGTTGACATAGGTGAGAAGGGTTTGCAGTTGGAGAGATGAGGAATTGTGTTGGGCAGCTTCGAGAGAGGAGATGTATGCTGGTGCGGATGGTTGTCCCTGAATGCCTTCCAGCAGGACAGTGTGGCTCTGCCCCTCTACTGCTGCTCCGGCTCTCTGCTTCCTGTGGGGCGGAGCTGGGGGTGGATCATGCGGCTAGACTGTGGTGGACTCATGTTCCTTTCTTCCACCACACCAGGAGTCCTTATCCTCACTCCACCCGCTTACCACATCCTGTCGCGGTTCTCCGCCAGATGCACGCTCCACAGAAACCTGCCTGGAAGACAGGGACTGACTCTCGGCCGGGAAGAACTGGCTCTCGCAGGTCTCGCCCAGAGAAGAGGAGGTAGTTGAGAAGGGGCTGCTGGATGCTCTCGGGTGGTGGATCTCACCCTCCGACGAAGCAGCACAGTGGCCAATGACGTAGTCTCTTGTCGTGTCAGGCGTTCACGTGGCCTGGCAAGATTTGCTTGAAGGTGCAGGCTTGCCCTTACCAGGTGTGCAATAGTTTCCAGCCAGCCGGAGGAGCACCTCTAAAGTGTAACCCATACTTGCTTGTCCTCTCTCTCAAGCAGCCTGCTTCCGCTTGGTTGTCCTGTACAGCAGCTGTCCCTGTCACCACAGATAGCATCGTTGCTTCTCACCACTCAGCACCTCATCCTCGTGCGCCTGCCTTCAATATAGTCTTGCTCCATCTCCACGTCCGTTTTTTTGGTTTCCGCAAACAACCTCTTCCTCCCATTTGGCTGAACCAGATGGGCCCTATCATGAGCGGGCTTTCCATGGTAGTAGGGGCTGCTCCTCCTACACGCACCAGCGCATGCATAGGAACATGGCACCAGCAGGATCATCACATCGATAGCAACATCCTCACCAGAGGGACTCATAATCATATAGCAACAGCAGCTGCGCGCAGCTATCCTCTCAGCAAAGCGGCAGCAGCGCAGCGAGCTATGAGCAGCAGCGACGCAGCTAGGAACCGAAGGAATCTAAAAGCGAGAGTAGATAAGCGACCAGCAGGGCAGCAAATCTCAGAATCACGGACAGTACCAGATCACGGATAGGCGGACATGAGCAGGACGAGCAAGACCAGGATCACGAGCAGGCGAGTAGACAGAGCAAGTCCAGGAGCACGAGCAGTGGAGGTGAGCAGACCAGAACCAGGACCACAGACAGAGATCGATAGCACCAGTAGCAAAGCACCACCGGCGCAGAGGCAGCTTCAGCAGAAGCCCAGCAGAAGCAGCAGAGTACGAGGGCAGGTGATGAGCAGGTTTGGCCCTGTCCCTGCTGCCATGGGGAGAGAATGCGGCAGGCTGCTGAGGCTTCTGCGCTTCCTCCCCATGGTTGTGGTGTTGCTCGGCTGGCAGGAGGATTGCAAGCACCAAGGATGGCAGAGACCTAGCAGTGAGGCTGGCAGGGAAGCACTGCAGGAAGTGCAGGCAGGCAGGCAGCCCAGCGCGCAAGGGGCTGGCTGCAAAGGCTGGCCGCACAAGCAGCAGGCAGGCAGCAGGCCAGGAAGGAAGACCTGCAACAGTGTCGCAGCAGCAGTCAGTTTCCTAGAATCTGCCTAGCCAGCATGCCGAGCTGCTTCGCCTTATATCTGGAGGGCCTTCGACAATGCTTGCCCCCCCGATGCGCAATTAACGCTCGGCACCCAGCGTTCCGTTTTCGACATGTGGCATCCCGCTAGGCTTCCACTTTGTGCATTCCGCTTTGTCCGTGTGCAGCTCGTTTCAGTACGTTCCGCGTCCCTTCACTGAGGCCCCCCAGAAGCCCTGCGGTTGCGGCCATCCGCACCCATCTGCTTCCAGTCCGTGGGACTTTCCAGTTCTGCATACGCTTCCAATGTCCGCCTGCGTCCTCCCGCGTCTTGTGTTATCTCTGCTCAGTTCATGCACATTTTTGCCTCCTTTTAAGAGGGATAAGCACAAGAAGAACATTTGCTACCGTGTGTCCTTTTTGCATCCATTGGCCAGTGTGACATGGGCTTTAGTCCATGACAGAAATGTGGGTGGGTGAAATGCAGAAAAGATTCCCCTTTTGTTCTTTGGACTGTTAAGGGCATGTGAGGAATACAGAAATATCTTCAGACTTGCAAGATTCTATTAATATCATCTTAAAAATGAAATAGAATTCACTCATCTAGTCTTGTTTCCTATGTGCCAAGTCTGACAGATGCCTTATAATGTTCTTGCTGCTTCATATCCTGATCCTCATATTGTCCATTCTGAGGTCCAGTTCTAAAGAAGTTCATTACATTGCAAGCTCTTCTACCATGACTGAGTCTTCTTGTTTGCTAGAATTCCAACTCTGGGTTTTATCTGAAACATTATTATAGAATTATTGGCTTTCTACAACTCAGATGGAAGGTTTGGATTTATGATTAGCCAAGCAGTTGCAACCACAAATATCTCTGTGACTAATGCCCCAGGCTGTTTACATTTTTTGCAAGCACTGAGTTAATCCATGAAATCAGTTCACTTGTATGACTGCAGTCAAAGTTTGAATCTTTATTTATATGTGTACATAGATGAATGGAGAATAGATGCTTTAGCAAGCATTTTATCAAAGGAAAAGAACTACTCTGTATAACACTACACACATCTTCAGAGGAGGAGATGAAGCTACAAATGTAATTAAATTTCCCCACAAATTGATTCTAGGGTCTTTCAAGATTCATTTTTTAAAAATTCTACAGGAAATGGATTATACGAAAAATGGCACCAAACAGCTGTTGATGGACATAATAAAAATGAAGAAAGCTCATATTTCAATAATGCTCCAGACTATTTATATTTTTTGGAAAACATGCATTTGAAGTATAAACATACTCAAACCATAAGAAAGGTGGCAACTAAATTTAATAAACAAGCAAACAAATAAACTACTAAATAAATGTTTTGCAAATGTCAAGGTTGGATTCATACTTTCACTCAGCCAAATTAAATAGATCTCATTTTATTTATTTATGACAATATTTTCATTTAAGTGAACTCTTGACTGCTAACAGAAGTAGTCCTCCAATTTGAAGTATCCTGAGAATACACATATGAAGATAGGACTGCTGAAACTGCTGAATCATGGGTGCCAGATTGCAACAAAAAACCCAACAACTGATAATAAAGTTCTGAAATGAGAATCTGCAATTTCTACATGCACACACACACGTAATAAAGTTAAAACTTTATGATGTTGTGGTGCCTCTTTATTGGATATCTAAGGCCGAATGTGCAGGGGTGGGATTCTACCAGTTCTGACTGGTTCTATAGAACCTCTTGTTAACTTTCTAAGCAGTTCGGAAATCTCCTTTTTGTTTTTTTCCACACTTATTACATTCTTGGCAGTATGCCTATACTTACTGTTTTTGAAGGAGGTTTTTTTTTTTTTCTTGATACTGTCTTAAAGGGGAAGGGTTGTTTTAAGCTTTTTACACTGCTGTTGGGAAGAAATACTCCCCTGGAAATACTTCTTGGCTAGCTAGAAAGATGGACATTCAAATGTGAGCCTTTCTGAGTTTTGGTCTAAAACTGGTTTTTGGTGAAGTTTAATTCTGTGTTTGGTGACATTTAATCCTGTGTTTATTGATGGAATAATTTTCCTTGTTCAGCTTTGTTTGGAAGGAAAAAGATTAATCTCTGTTCCTGAAAAGAAACTGGTTTGAGAAATCTGGCTAGATCCTGTGTCTATTTGTTCTAGTAATTTGGTTTAACAAGCAGCAACTACTGTTGTGATTTAATTATTCGTATTGTGTTTGAATTTTTTCCTACTTCATGGTTTCTTTTTCTATCTGAGGAGGGGGTCGTCCTTCACTGCTTTAGTGGTATCTGGCACTGTCCTTTTGGGGTGCACTTCCAAGAGGCAGGATGAAAGCTTGGTACTGATTTTTTTACTGCCTTTCTGGGGGGCATGTGGCCTTTCGTTAAATCTGGATGATTTCCTTAGCATATCGTGTGAGGTGAGTGAGACCAGCTGGTATCTTTAAGTGGTGCAAATGGATCTAAGGATTGCTTTTCCTGGTTGTGCTCTTTCTGGAAAGCTGAAATGACCTCTCTGCTAAAGGGTTTCACTTTATCAGCAAGAGTTGGCTGCTGATAGTTACCATTGAATTTTAACTATTTTAATTCCTCAAGGTGCTCTGGCACCCTGCCTGATTTGTAACTCCAACCTGCAGCCTATTTTTAATCTAATGATTGGTATTTAGGGTAGCTTTTTTCAAACAAAGAAATTTTTTGTATTTTTGTACAGGTGACTTACAACAGTTCATTTAATGCTCATTCAAAGTTACAATGGCACTGAAAAAAGTGATTTATGACCATTTTCACACTTACAACCATTGCAGTATCCCCACTGTCATGAGGGCCAGGCAAGGAGAAATGTCCCTTGATGTAAGTGACATTGAGTTGGCCATGCCCACCCATTCACATGACCACCAAGCCACACCCACAACTAAGCCACACCCACAGAACAGGTTGTTAAAAAAATTCAATCCCACCCCTGCATATGTGGCCCAGGGACCATGGATTGGCCACACCTGCATTAAAGGATGAAAACAAAATTTATTATTATCTCTATCCTGAAGATATTAATTCACACACATGGAGAGAGAGGGAGAGAGATATATACATGATTTAAGGACTGCATTTACAGAAAGGTTGTGTAAGCCTTGTGTAAGTAAGTTTCAATAATGAAATTAAATGCAAAATCATTTTCAATTGATATAGACATAAATTTGCAGTTGATTTTAAAATTTACCTTTGCTAGCAAGATTCTAACAAGCAACTATCTTTCTCCTCCAATGAGTACACCTATCTTGTCCAAATCTGTTTTTTTAAACTAACAACAATAACTTTGTTTTTCCACATACAGAAAACAGTTTTACTGGTCTACATTTCGACTGAGACATTGTACTCTAAACTCTGCACCTTCTTGTTTTTGATTCCCCCGCACACATGCACACATGTATCAGCTTTTTGTCCAAACTGTCATTACAACAGCATCAAAGCAATTCATTTTATATAATTATTCTGGTGGTCGAATTCATGAAGGGGTGCAAGATAAGCTATCCAAGATCTCAAAACCAGAGACATGATATCAGAGTTGGTGTCTGCTTCATTCCAGCTCTTTCAGGCAGAAAAACATTTTAAATGATTCTCTGTCAAAATCACTTTTTCTTTGTAACCCTTTGGGTGATACCAATGGTGCCCAGCTGCACTAATTGAAAAAAAAATGATATTTCTTTTGAGACTCACATATTGGCTGTAAAATTCAGGAGACAAAATTATTTACTGGGAAGCTCGCAGTGCCTCACAGCAAATGATCAGATGTAAAACTATTAATCTGTATCTGCCCTTGTGTGCTAGTAAGTATTTAATCCCTTATTGAAAGCCTTATAAATTTGTGGCATCCAAGCAGGCAATAACAGGACAAGTGAATGTGATTATTGAGTCACTGTTTTAAATCAAGGGCAGTTAGGGTTGGATAGGATTTGCTAAGGAGAATCTACTATTTTGAATATTCTTTTGCTGCTCCATTATTTGCTATAGACATGTTGAACTGTCCTCCAGAGAATTACCTCAGTGCATTAGAGTTTGCTGTTTATCTCCAGCATCAGCTAGGTTAGCAGAATGTTTTCAGTAGGTATTTATAAAAGGTTTTTGAAGAGGCAAAAGGAAAAGTGAATTGGAAATTGAGGGCAGGTCCTGAAACATTGTGCCACCAACTTTTTTTTATCAGGAAGGTCGATCCAATGAGCCACCATTACAGAAGAAGATCCAAAGACAGTTATTTCTTGATAATTAGATTCTATGCAGTCATTTCTCACTTAAAAAAGAAGACAATTAAAAAAAACCTGAATAAAATCTAAGATACAAGAAAGCTGACACATAAACATCCCAGAGGGTGGTAGAGGCCTTACATATCATCAAAATATAAATACAGCAAGCCATTCTCCTGTTTGTATCACCGGTTTCTTCTGTAATCTGGTCTTCAGAACAGAACTCTATCCCATCCCACACACAACAAAAGGAAAGAAAATATGGTATATTTCATAAATCTTAGGCTCCTTCCCACTAGTCACTATTCAAACATGTTCTGTTGCCATCATTTTTTTTCCTTAGAAAAATACCAAATTTTTATTATCTCATCCTATTCTTTATTTGACTCCCACCAATGTTACAAAAACTGAGCAATAAACCCTGGTATGGATAAATCTGAAAATATATCACTTCAAAACCCCAAATTGATATCATAAATTATACATTTATAAATTACAAATTCACCTTTGTTGTTGAAGGTTAGAGGGAAGATCTCTGTACTACATAATTCATAATGATTTATTCTTACACTCAGAGTATGCATGACCCTTATATGAAGGCAGAAGTCTAGAATCAGATTGATGTATCTGATGACCGTCAGAAGTAAACTCATCATAAATTGAGCTTTTGGCCTGGCAAATCTTTCTGGGATGTATTCCGTCAGGTAGCAGTGTGTTAAAAAAAGCATTCTGTTTCCAGATAGGTGAGGGCCTTTTTCATAGTGCAGTAATGCATGAGGATGCTACACAATTCACTGCACAACTCAAGAAAAATAGCTTGCACCCCGCAAAAAAAATGGGAAGAAGGAGGAGGAGGTGTGGGGTGAGGAGGAGGAAGGTGAGGAGAAGGAGGAGGAACAGAAGAAGAAGAAGAAGAAGAAGAAGAAGAAGAAGAAGAAGAAGAAGAAGAAGAAGAAGAAGAAGAAGAAGNAGAAGAAGAAGAAGAAGAAGAAGAAAAGTTTTATGTAATGTTCATGCTATTAAACCAGCAAAATTAAAAGCTGGATATTTTGATAACCATACCTGTCCACCTATGGAAATTTGCTCTATACAGTACTGGAAACAAGAAAGGTAATGACTGGTTCTGAACAGGCAATCATATTTTTAGAAATATCCTCCACTATTTGGGTAATTGTAGGTGATTTTGATGTACTATGAATATGCCTTTCTCAGTTGTGTTCTATATAAGTCATTCATGTCTGCAAGGATATAAGAGTTAGTATTCATTGCTTGGGCTTTTATTTTATTGATTAAATCATATTTGCACAAGCACCTGTCTTTCTGTATTAATGAGATATGTTGAAACATAGCTATGTAGATTCCCTCCTTCCCAGATAATAGCTGGCTTTGATTGAGAAGGTGGATCTATATTTATGTTCAATTTCTGATGCATCTAGTCTGTGATAACTTCTCCAACATGATGCTTCCATGCATGCAGGAACTGTAGATCTCAGAGAGTAGCAGTCAAATATATCTAGGAGATGCCAGCTTGAAGGAAGCTATTATGTAGAGTTATTTCCCCTTTCATCATTCCACAAACATGTCTAATGTGACCTTGCAGAAATTGCCCATTTAGAAGGTAACACTGTTGTTTTCTCCTCTGACCCTGTCTGTCATTCAGAATTTCTTTTTTTACCAATCTCTGGCATGTAATGGATGAGCAATTTTTTTTCTATCATAGAGTAAATTAATAAAGTGAACTCTGGTTTCAAAAATTCAGACTAAGCATATAATTGTCCCAGTGGGATAACTTCCTCAGCATCCTTTTTAGATGCCACTTTGTTTATTTTTAAATTAAAATTAGGGCTTAAGTGGTTGATTTCAAGCCTTCACAGTCCTGGTCAAAATTTTGGAAGACTAGACAACATTTACAGTTGCCAAAGGGGGCGTGCATGCATTTCCCAGGGAGGCATGACGGGAAGATGAATTGCCGATAGAAGAATTTCTTTGTTTAAGGCTAATCACAGAGAAGCAATTGGGTTGCTTGGTAAACAAAGGGATTACAGGATATGCTGAATCTTTTCCTGGCTCACCTTTTAGCTCAGCATATCTAACTGTAGTTTTCCATTTTTATTTTTTTTTTAATTTTAATTTTAATTAACGCTCCTGTCATCTTCCTGCTTTCTTTGCTGCCAGGTCAAAGTAAATTGCAAGCTCTTTTGTACTTTTGTAAAGGACTATGTACCTTGAGATCATAGCAATAATAATATGTAACCTTGAATTCAGAACAATAACTGTCGGAGTGGATGCTACAACATATATTTCTTATCTCTTCCTCAATGTTGTTTTCTGATCAAGAATTGAGTCAGAAAACAACATTGTCTTCAGAAGAACATCCCATGGGTGTGTGCCAGAGGTGGTATTCAGCAGATTCTGACCAGTTCTGGAAGAACTGGAAGTGGAAATTTTGAATAGTTCAGAGAATCAGCAAATACCACCTCAGACTGGAGATTTTACAGTATCCTTCCCCTGCCACACCCATCAAGCCACACCCACAGAACCAGTAGTAAAAAAAAATTGAATACCACCACTGGTGTGTGCCCATGTGTTCAGTGGATCATAATGACATCACACATGTCCTGATATAACTAGGCAAATAAATTTGCCATTTGATCCAGTCACATCAGACAATCATGCCACAAATAACCTACTTTGGGTCATTTATGCCAGAAGTGGAGAACTATGGCATTTTATAACCTGTGGAGTTCAACTCCCAGAATTCTTGAGTCAGCATGGTTCAAGAATTCTGGGAGTTGAAGTTCACAAATCATAAAGGGGTTGTAGTTTCCCACCTCTGATTTATGCAATGACATCATGTAATACATGCCATTTGCCTCTCCTCCCTCCCCCACCTTGCTCCCTAGAAAGATTCATGACTGTGAATTTCTGTGAACTTTAGTTAGTTCAAAACAATGGTGCTCTGGAAAGCATAGGAGCTTATGACAGGAATATTTCCCTAACTCTATCACTTTGCTATTATGACCCTTTGTCAAAGCCAATAAATAAATATTGGGTTCATTTACAGCTCATGTGGTTTGTTCCTAGTGTCCAAGAGGCAACAGGCTAATTGAAGCTTGATTAGACCAACTGATCCCATATTATTAGGGCATCCTTGTGCTATCGGTTTATAATGGATCTATTCTAACTCTGATTAAGTCTGCTAAAGCATTAGCAGACAAGAAACCTTTCATCAACCTTCTGTATTATCTTTGTCTTGCTGGTCCTGGCTAGCCCATGGCATCTTAAATTCACACTGTCCCACTCTGTAGGCAGTCTCATCAGTCAGTCTGCTAACTCTGCAATAAAACCAACTCCTGTAGAGCACAACTCCGCAGGGGCTGAAATGTAGCATGCCCTTCAAGTGGTTTTGCTATACACATTCCTAAGATTATGGTTCCAGGCACAAATTGTAAAATGTACAGATATGACAGAGCAAAAATGACCACTGAGGATAAAGTTAACAGTAATTATTTATTAACCAAATGTCTTTACATTTTCTGGACTTATTAATATACAGACTTTCCACTGACAGTTCTAACATCTGCACAATAAGTTCTGAAAAATGAATCTGAGCATTAATCATAGAGTCGATTTGAACTTAACACTGTTGATTGAGTACAAAATTGAATAGTAAGCGTGTTTGTTATTGTCAGCTGATATGGGCAGAAAGGAGTTACCATATTTCTTTTTGTATTATCTTATAATTGATTTTTTTCACATACTCATGATTTAACTGTTGATTTCCCAATGCCCGATGGATGTGGAGACTAGGTGTGGATCAACAACTGTGTGGAGTATGCTTGTAGACCACTGTGCTTAGCATAAGATGTGATGAAATTTTTAAGGGAGATTCTGCTGTTAATATTGTTCATAGAAATCTGGACTTTCCATAATTAAATATAGAACAACTATAAAGATTCAAAACATATGTTCAAACATATTTTTTTTAATTTTATGATGATACATTCAAATGAGTATACATTCATTTCAAAATAGGTTGCTTATTTGCAAGCCTTAATGTTCTTAATGACACGAAATTCAAAATATTCAGAAACATGACCATTTATATAAAAATCATACAGTCTTACAAAGAACAAATCAGTTGCTTTTAACAAGATCATAAATATTTCATCCATCTTGAATTAAATAAATAGTTATGGAACTTACCATGTTAGAGTGTGGAAATGGCATTGAAAATTATCTGCAGTTTTATACTTACAGATGCCATGGAAGAGAGGAAATCAGAAATAGTTTGATATCCCATAGATATGTGCATTGATGTGGGTAAGCAGAACTTGGATTAGTTATTCTACATTTAGGGAAGAAAAATCAAATGCACAGGTACAGTATATTTGGTACCTTGTTCAATAGTAATAACTGTGAGAGGGATCTCGGAGTCCTAGTAGACAACCATTTAAATATGAGCCAGCAATGTGCAGCAACTGCCAAAAAAGCCAACATAGTCCTAGACTGCATAAACAGACAGATAGAATCAAGATCAAGTGAAGTGTTAATACCATTTTATAATGCCTTGGTAAAGCCATACTTGGAATACTGCATTCAGTTTTGGTAACCAGTATGTAAAAAAGATGCTGAGACTCTAGAAAGAGTGCAGAAAAGTGCAACAAAGATGATAAGGGGACTGGCGGCTAAAACATATGAAGAACGATTGCAGGAACTGGGTATGTCAGCTGAATTCAGCTATAGAATTCATCAGTGTCACATAGTTGGAGAAAATGAGAGGGGGGTGATGTTAATTAGTAGACAAAATATAATTATTTTGAGAGTTCAAGGCTACAGAGTATGGTGCAGAAAGAATTAGAACTTACTTTGGGATTGGTTCATGTGATGTGGTGATGAGAGAAAAGGGGATGGTTTGTAGGTTGGGACTTTGTGGGGAAGACGGGAAGCTTTAGTACTGGAATTCCACAGAAGGTGCCAATTGCTATTCTAATAAAAGTACTTTGACATGACATGTGTTTTGGAGTTACTGACGGGAATCGATTTTCCCTGGAACTCTGACAGTATGTCTAGTCTCATGAAAAGAAGGACTAGGGAGATATGATAGCAGTGTTCCAATATTTCAGAGGCTGCCACAAGGAAGAGGGAGTCAAGCTATTCTCCAAAACACCTGAGGGCAAGACAAGAAGCAATAGGTGGAAACTAATCAAGGAGAGAAGCAACTTAGAACTAAGGAGAAATTTCCTGACAGTTAAAACAATCAATCAGTGGAACAACTTGCCTCCAGAAGTTGTGAATGCTCCAACACTGGAAGTTTTAAAAAAGATGTTGGATAGTCATTTGTCTGAAGTGGTGTAGGGTTTCCTGCCTAAGCAGGAAGTTGGACTAGAAGACCTCCAAGGTCCCTTCCAATTCTGTTATTCCATTCTATTCTGTTGTGTTCTGCTCTATTCGATTTTTGCTCCCAATTCTGTTTTTTAAAATGTTCACACAAGACGTGGTATAGGAGATGACCAGACTGAGCCTGAAGGAGGAGTCAAATGAATCATAAGTCATGAGTCTCTGCATGCCTGCAAGAGATTTAAGTCCAGCCCACCTTGAATGCCTTCTTATTGCCACTCATTTGCCTAGACCTTAGTAGCTCAGATTTTTGTGGAGAGTTTAAGCTTGCAATAAATCTTTACACTCACTGGAACTGCCTCAATCTCCTGATTTCTCCAAGGCTTGTCAGGTGGTCATTTAGCATTCAGAACTGTTAGAATGCAAGTAGGATGAATGGCAAAGCAACTAGGAAAGATATTTTACCAAATTAGAAATTTTGGTCAGAAGTGTGCTTGCTGCAATCTCATTTCAAATACAGGCAGGAACTTTCCATTCCTCGATGGATGAAGGAACAGAAGAATGTCAGAAACCAAGCAGCAGGTAATATAGATGGCTGGTATAATCCTCAATTATGTCATAATGAACAATTAGTCATGCCATTTACATAGTGATGTCATGATGCTAACAATGAATTCTTATATCCCCACAGTTACCCAGAGGTGCCCCCCCCTTTTTTACTTTGTACACATTTATATCCAGAAAACATATAAGCCATGCTGAAAAACAGTTTTCTTTTGTGAATATTGTCTTTGTCTATGCAAAAAATTAATGGAAGAAGAAAAGCCTAATGAATATATATAGAAGAAGATAGAATCGGATTATTTTGCTTCACTGTTAGAAGGGGGAAAGTTATTACAAAGTTGACAGATGTTAATTCCATTTACGATATAATTGCTTTATCTTTGGATTAAAGATTCTCAGTATTTTTTTTCTGTACTGGGGAAACAGATATTTAATCACATATAAACTCTCAATGATAGTATCCATTAAAAAACTAATTTCTAAGTGATGCTGCATCATCATTTTATACTTAATGATCCTGAATTTCTGCAAAAAAGGCTAACTTAACTAGCTATGTATAGCTGGAAAGTTGTATACAATGAATAGTCTTCCAAGTGACCTTCTAAGCAACAATGGGTTTATAAAATTTGGAACACCATGATTAGGTGCATATTTGTTCAGCTTCTACAGAATCATTTCCTTGCTTTTAAGAAAACAAGGAGTGACACTGCAAGCACCTGTTTATTGTCTTTATGAAAATCTTTTTTCTGATTAAATTCTACTTAACAATGTCCATGTTTTATTTTCTTAATCTGATGATCTCCAGTACAGGTTATTTATTTATTTATTTATTTTTCTCCTGGCTTTGTACTCTAATTATCCTAAAGAATTCCCACTTGTCCAGGATTGTGCCATTCTTGACTCTTTCTGGAGTTTAGAACCTTAGCAACAGTAGACTCACAGTCTGAGGATCATTCTAGATTCATGGTTGATGTTCCAAATGGAGACTGTGACGAGGTGGACTTTTGAACAGCTGTAGCTGGTATGCCAGTTGCTGACTTACCTCGAAGATGATGCACTGAAGATGGTCATTCATTCTTATTTCTAACTCATTTTTTATAAGGTTGCTCTTGAAGTCCAGAAACTTCAGCTGGTCAAAATACAGGAACATCCATGCCCAGTGATCAGTCATGAAACCACCACATTATACCTCTGCTGAAAGTACTGCACTGGTTTACCAATAGGTTTATGAATGCAATTCAAATTGATCATTACCCATATACTGTAGATAATGAAGTATGGTGGGAGGCAACTTTTGTCCTTTGAATAACTTGCCTTCCTATGTACCATGCTGGTCTTCCAGAAATAGGTAAAATAAGATTGTGTTACAACCAGTGGTGCTTTTTCAATTGATAGTTTCAGTTTTTAGCCATTTACAGAAACATGTTGCATCCAAGGAGAATGTGTGCTATTCTTCATATTATCTCTTGTGACTTCCATTCCTTCCTTGCTCGATCACAAAGTCAGGATGCCATCAATGCTGTGTTGATGGTAATGTGACCTTCTCATTTTTCTTTCAGTGAAAAGTTTGGGATAAAAAGGAAGCTGTGAAAAATAAGGCTGAAGTGTTTTTGGAAGCCAGTAAGACTTTGAAAGGCACCATTCACTTGAATGGTGAAACTTGTTTTGAAAGGGAAACAAGCAAAAGTGGATAAAAGCATGTAAATGCACTCCGAGCAAGTAATGCCACAGATTGACAAAACTGAAAGTCTTTAAAATCACTTTGAAATTTATTCTTTCCCATTTACATTAAACCAGCTGGTGGGATAAGGAAGGAAAATATATTGGTCAGATACCCTCTAAGTATTCTATGGCACAATCTTTATTGAAAAACAAGAGATATGTAGGTAGAAATTTGAGCTATCAGATATTTCAGACAGCTACATTGAACACACTGCGGACATATATAAATTAAAGGAAAAGCAATTTTATTATTTATTTATTTGGTTTGTCAATTGCTTACAAGAAATAGATATAAATAAAAACATTGTTATGAATATATGGATACATATAAGAAAAATAAAAAATAAAAATAAAAGAAACAATAGGACAGGGACGGTAGGCATGTTGGTGTGTTTATGCACGCCCCCTACAGATCTCTTAGGAAAGGGGTGAGGTCAATAGTAGACAGTCTAACGTTAAAGTTTTTGAGGTTTGGATCAAAAACCCAAACAGTCTAAGGTTAAAGTTTTTGAGGTTTGAGTCAGGTAGAGTATTCCAGACATTGACCACCCTGTTGTTGAAGTCATTTCCTGCAATCAAGTTTGCTGTGTAGTTTGTATCTATTGTTTGCTCTTGTATTGTTATGGTTGAAGCTGAAGTATTCATTGACGGTAGGACATTGCAATGTAT
>BHFT01030603.1:0-72276 GCA_004320025.1 Laticauda laticaudata | reverse complement strand
ATTAGGTTAACAACTCTTAATGCCTTTTTGGCTATGTAGTTACAGTGGGCTCTAGCACTTAGGTCATTTGAAATGATTACTCCAAGATCCTTGACAGAGGATCATCAACCAGATCTTGACTATTCAGCCTGTATTTTGTTTTCTGATTTTTTTGCCAATATGTAGGACAGATATTTATTTTTATTAAATTTATTAATTATTATAATATTAATTATTATAATATTAATTAATATTTATACTTATTAATATGTATTTCAGTAATTGGACAATTTGCTACCAAATTCCAGCAGTGGCTCATATCACAGGCATAGCCCGGGGATTGATACTTGTTGACGGTTTTCCCACCTTTCAATTTTTTATCCAGCACTTTTCTCTCTTTTTGGATGCCTTCTTAACCACATTCTTAACTTCTCACATTTGATGTTATCCAACTGTAAAATGTTATCGTTTGGAGCAAACATTCTCCACACAAGCTTCATTGGTGCCAGCTGCACCAGTTCGACACACTGTTTTGTTCCATCACAAATTTGTACCATCACAAATCCAATGCAATTCAAGATATAGATCCACAATTGAAGAACAAGTTCACATTTTTTTCAGAATCTAATGAACAGAATCTACAGCCATTTTTGTGCTACAGTATGAAAGTTCTATGTCTGCCAAAAGAAAATCTTGTAAAAATTTAAGGGAAATGCTACACTAAACTGTTTTCTGTACAAACTGCTTTTCTTTTCAAGAATTAAACTAAGGTTAACATAAATATATGTACAACGCTAACACACACATCCAGTAATCATAAAACAAATTTGTTACTATTTAGATAATGTGTATCATTATAATAATGAAATCTGATTATATTACAGTTAGTCCTTGACTTGCAAAAGTTCATTTAGTGACCAGTCAAAGTTACAACAACACTGAGAAATGGAGCAAAATTCACTTAACAAATGTCCCACTTAGCAACAGAAATGTAGGGGTCAATTATGATAGTAAATCGAGGACTACCTGTATAGCAGCCTTACTGAAAGTCATGTTAGCCAAATTATTTTATTCTTATATCTACTTGAAGAAGAGTCTCTGCCCAAGGAATGATTTTACAATTCTTCTCAGACCTTCATTAAATTAAACCATTCTGCTCTCTGCCAAAAATACCACATCATTGAGACAGAACTGGCAGTGATAGTAATGGGTGTTGCTTTTCTAAATCCCCGACCAATACATAATTGAGCTTATATTTCAAAGCCAAATTTTGTGCTACTGAAAATTTTCAAAGGATACTTCATATTTCTGAGATCTCTGATAGAAGGAAGAAAGGAAGGAAGGANAAGGAAGGAAGGAAGGAAGAAAGGAAGGAAGGGAGGGAGGGAGGGAGGGAGGGAGGGAGGGAGGGAGGAAGTTAATTTGCAGAGATTTGCAAAACATCTGGTTATTTTGGGAGAAGCCTTTCAATGGTACTTCTGAAAGATGCCACATTGTAACATTGATTAAATCCATGTATTATTTCAAAGTCAAAAAGCCAGCACAACTAATAGATGTATTAACAAAGACTGCCAATCCATGTGCTGCCAACAATTTTACTAGCAAGGTCTCAAAAGAACAGTTGCAAGATTACTGCATATTATAATATGGCAATTACATGTGTTTACTTTAATTATATACTTAGACACAATTATAATAATTGCATGTATAGGTCATATTTGACAAAATTTTTAAAAAGAAAAGTCTAGCAAAGCTCACCATAAGATGATTAAAGAAATAATGGTGATGCCAGGAGAAATTTAAACAATAGAGGGACATTTTAAAAATCTTCAGGCACAATTTGATATTGATATTTGTGAGGGAGAAGTCTACTATATTCCACATTGCTGATCCCACATATAGTACTTAATTCTTGAGTATTAATTTCTCCTCTTTCTCTCTCTTTAAGAAATAGTATGGTTAGTTCCAGAATCAGCCAGATGTTTAGACTGGATTTGGTATTTTTGTCTATCTCTTGAGATCTTCACAAGGACCTGGGATGGGGAGACAAAGATATTGTTGGTGGATATAAGCTGTTCAAACCAAAACTGCCATTTGCAATTGACCAATGGTGATTTTTGTCAAAGTTGGTGATGTTCAAGAAATACTCCAGATGTTTTGGGACTGTACCCAAGGGTCCTATTACTATTGGCCCTACCTTTACTTTCTTTTGCCACATTCTAGTTCTATTTGCAAGTTTTTCTATTTTGTGATTTTTTTTTTCTTCAGCTCTTTCTCTTTTTCTTCTCGTCTACTGTCTCGAGGTAGTGTCACGTCTATGATCCAGGTGTTTTTGCCTTTCTTATTGACCATTATTAAGTCTGTAGTGTTATATGGCAGATGTTTTGCTCTCTGAGTTCTAAAATCATAGAACACTTCTTGCAATCTTCTTGCAGTTGTTTACTAAGTTGTCCACTGTTTCTACAACTTCTTTATAGAAAGAAGAGGCAGCACTGTTTGTTGCTGTTTGCTCAATTCTGGCTTTGAATGCATTTGTTTCTACGGCTTGGCAGCCAGAATTCACCCCTCTATCTCTTCAACTTTTCTGCTATTAGATATTGCCAGGTCTTGTTGCTATTTGCTTTATCTGCTAGGTTTTTATTTTTTAACTAGCAATGTAATACTTTGCCTTACCATATCTCTTTTCTATTCTTCATTCGCTCTTTTTTGTCACTCAGTTTATTATCATAGTTTATCTTACACTCAGTCAGATGTTTATAAGAGGATTTGACATTTTTATCCACCTATTGAGTCCTTCCCAAAGACCTGGGAGAGGTCAAAATTATTTTGTTTGATGGTGTTCAAGAAGAAGAAGAAGAAGAAGATGGTGTTGGAAGAAAAAATCTATCTGGTTCAGGTCTAAATCTGAATAGAACAAAATGGAGGCTGATTGGAAAGAAAGTTTAATGATGAACAGAACCAACAGCAGTTCTGTGTCAGTTGAACAAATGGTTGAATGAGTAGATGGATCTTTATAGATTTTTGTGACTTTAAAGTTTGAACTCTTCTGGGGGGTTGTGCAATGAAGGGGCTTGTGTCTTTTGCTAAATGGTGGTAGATTAATCCTATTATGTTCTAAAGGCTCATGTCCTGTTCTTAGAATTAGGGTGGAAAATAATGTAAATTTTAATGCCATCTTTGGAGGTGAAGTTTTGTTTTGTGAATAGGCTGGCCCAATCTTTCTTAATGGGCACAATATAACTGATGGGGATTATTAAAGACTGAGCTTGCTTTCTGCCTTTAAGAGCCTGTCTCCATTTCTCTTTTAAGGAAATATAATATTCTGCCTTTTAAAATATTATATTTCATTTGGGGGCGGGGGACTTCCCACAGGTGTCATCTCAAGATTTTTCCAAGTATTAGCAAAGACATACCAGTTCCATCTCTAGTGGTATCATATAAAGACTGATAAAAAAGTGTGGTCCATCATGATATGATCTGCAGAACCACCTCCTTTGCTGAAATGGAAATATGACAAAGAAAAAATAACTGGCACACATACCACTTGATGTTATAGTCTTTTAAAGCAGAACTTTGGTGAGCAGTATCTTTAATCGGTTTAAATAAACCCTAGTTTTTATTTATTCATGAAGCTTACCTATTTATTGCTTTCCAGTGCTTGGCACCAGTGTTCAATGTCAAAAATGCAAGTGGAATTATAAAGATTTGTAAAATAAATATTTTTTAATATTCTTTTGTAAACATTCCAGGATGCAAAATACCAACAGTAAGTGGAACTCCCAATGTGTCTATTGATTACTGTTTTCTACTATTTCTTTTTTCTCTTTTGCAATGCTAGAAAAAATATGAAGATTTAGTCTATCTGATTTAAGTTTAAATTTAAATTTTATCTAATTAAATTCTAATTTAAGTTTAATAGATGTCATGAACTTTCCAAGATAGTAACTCTACAGAACCATACAAATACATTTTTTTAAAAAAAATCACAAGTCTTTTTCTAAGATGGCATCTTACAATTTTTTTTAAATTTCATTTTTAAAACCATTGGTTTTTCTTTTAGTCTTTGGACATGGTCTAGATAGAACATACAGATGAGTTTGACACTGATGGAAGAGATTTATGATTGAGTAAATATATGTGATACAGGTAGTGCTATACCAGGGGTCTGTAACTTTAAACACTCAAAGAGCCATATGGACCTGTTTCTCACAGAAAAGAAAACACCGGGAGCCAATAACTTAACAACTGGTGTGACTGGGTGAGCATGGCCAACTCAACATCACTCACTTCCACTCTATCACCTCCTGCTCTGGAATATGGAGCAAGTGTCCAGCCCCCGCCATCACCCTTACCTTCTCAGGCCAGGAGAGGACTGATGGGAGGGAGTGGAGAAGCCAGCCAACAGGGAGCTGCAGCAGAGGGCCAAAAGAGCCACATGTGGCTCCAGAGCTGCAGGTTGCAGACCCCTGTTCTAGACCGACTACATTGGGACCAAAATTTCCATTTGTCATGCCCTTGTTAGAGTCAGACTCTGAGGGAGAGGTGGAACAGCCAACAGGGAGTGGAGGTGTGGCTCCGGAGGTTGTGGAGGAGCCTGGGGAGGGGCAGACACCAGCTGGGCAGTCAGAGGAAGAACCAGGCCCATCCCCTCTTCCTCCTAGGACACGCAGGAAGGAACGGAGAAGGAAACAACTTGGCTTATGAGAGAGGAAGCAGCTACGATCCCCTTCATTGTTACAGCTGGGGAGAATAGTATACAAAAGAGAGACAGTTAAAACACAATGTTGCTGAAGCAAAGCATGTGTTATTGTTTTAGTTTTTTATTTCACCTCTATCTGCTCATTAAGTTAGGACTGTATTGCTTTTTTTTTGAAGACTATTTTTGAGTATGTTTTATCTCCAACTGAGAATTATTGTACAGTGGGGCCAAGTTGGAGGCATTTATTTACATTTTGGATTTTGTTACATTTGTGTTACACTCCGGGTCATCATACCATTTTTAAGTAAGACAGTTGTTAAGTGAGCCTGATTTTACAGCCTTTTTTTTGCCACAGTTGCCTTTTTTTGCCACAGGGTCACATGATCAAAATTCAGGCACTTGGCAACTGGTTCATATTTATGGATGATGACAATGTCCTGTAAAACCTTTTGCAACCTTCGGACAAGCAAAGTCAATGCGGAAGCCAGATTCACTTAATAACCATTTTACTAACTTAATCCGCAGGGGTTAACTTAACACCTGTGGCAAGAAAGGTGGCAAAATGGAGCAAAACTGACTTAACAGCCATCTCACTTAGGAACAGAAATTCAAATCCCTAGCACTACGTAATGGAGTGAGCTCCTGTTCCTTGTCCCAGCTTCTGCCAACCTAGCAGAACGAAAGCATGTAAAAATGCAAGTAGAAAAATAGGGACCACCTTTGGGAAGGTAACAGCGTTCCATGTGCCTTTGGTGTTTAATCATGCCAGCCACATGACCCCGCAGACATCTTTGGACAGTGCTGGCTCTTCGGCTTGGTAATGGAGATGAGCACCACCAGTGGTGGTATTCAACCTGTTCTGCCCGGTTCTGGAGAGCCGGTAGGAGCAATGAGCAATGGAGACCGAACCGGTTCTCTCTGTTACTCTCATGACCCTGCTGTTGGGCCCACCCACCCACCTGGGCTCCCACACTCAGCTTTATCCGCTGAATTTGAAGCGCAGCTGCTTTGCGCATCATAGAAGAGTGTCTCACGATAGCTGCTGAAGCGATCGGGATCGTGCAGGCTTGCAGGAGGCAAATTAGAACGCCTCTGTGCCTGTGCAAACACCTCTGCACCTGAGCAAAATGTACATTTGGCATGCACGTGCATGCAAAGTGCATGTACACGCGTAAAGCACATCCACTAAGCCACCGCCACTGAACCAGTGGTAAAAGGTTTTGAAACCCATCACTGAGCACCGCCCCCTAGAGACAGAAACAATTAGCATGTATGTGTGATTTACCTTTACCTTTTTACTGCATTCTAATCATTGCACCACCACAGCTCAAGCACCGAGAAAGTCAGAGAGATGTAAACAGCTACAATGACCAAAGAACCAAAATACAGAAGAATTAACAGTGCCCAGGTTAGGTTTATGGTCCAGAAAGCAGGAAAATGTTGGATTGTGGCATATAGATTTCCCATTTAATCTATCATGGCTCTGATCTTCCACTTAAAATAATGCATAACAGTTATTATAACAAATAATGATTGGCAATGCTTTGGGGAAAAGACTAAAGTTTTACTCCTCGAATTAATATCTCAGGAACCATAAACTGCAGCAATGTACAATGTAGGCAATTGATGCAAAGTAAGTTATAAACTTCAATGAGATGGGACCCCATGATTGCAAAAGGAAAGGGCACCTTGATTATTCCATGAGATAAAGTTAATTGAAGAAAGTTTGATTAGTGAACCATCCTTTATTTGTTATTGGAGAAGTCATTTGAAAGAGTAAAAAAGATGAAGAAAAACTATAAGGAAAAATAATTGGAGGATTAGCTTTTCTTTCCCTCTCCCCACTACAGATATTATTATGATATCCTTATGAAAGGAGAATTTAAAACACTGATTTACAGCAGAAAAGCAAGTTTAAAAATAGCAGCATCAATGTGTCTTTAATCAGTCTGTTTTTTTAAAGAATTGTTTTTATATCAGTTCATCAGATATATGGAACCACCATGCACAATCAAAATGCAAATCGACACCACCCATTTGTAATCTGGATGGAAGGCAAAACGTGCAATGTGCATAAATTTTTCCCTATATTTAATATATATATATACATATATGTGTGTGTGTGTGTGTGTGTGTGTGTATGCTGTTAAGCTTCCTTCGGGTATTATCTCACGTCATTGTAGTGCTTTTAAAGTTGTAGCAACGTTTCAGCAGAATCTCATCTGCATCATCAGGCTTCTGTATTCTGATGATGGCAGATGAGATTCTCCTGAAATTTGTGACAACTTTAAAAGCACTACAATGACGTGGATAATACCCAAAGAAGCTAAACAGCACACATGTAAGTACCTGTGAAAACTTAAAATATATATATATATATATATATAATATATATAATATATATATATATATATATATATATATATATATATAATATATATATATTATATATATATATAATACATTCTGGAAAGCCTAAGAAGTTGTGGAAAGTCTACTTTCCACCAGACATTACCGTCACTTTCTTTCAATGTTAACTGTTCCACCACAGGTTATTGACCTCTAAAGATGAAACAGGAGAAGACTAATTCCTAATATCTTGAAACCTAAAATACCAATCAATGTGGTTCAGAAAAATAACTAACAAGAGGTAAGTTTGCCTTCTTTTCCATGCAAAGAAATAAAAACCAGAAGTTTGTTTAAATTGTAGAGCATTATTGCTTCATTCTTTGAGAGAATGAACTAACAGTGCTCTACAATTTAAATATAGAGCATTAAGCGATTAAGATTAAGAAAATTTATGTGGCCACTGAGAATCGCCATAAATTTGATGGCATGTAATCAATCAGTTACAGGTTGATTGTAGATGGGACCACAATTTCCATTGTTAAACAACTGTGGTCATTTAATGAATCATGTACAATTTTACAACCTTTTTTTGCCATGGTTGTTAGGTGAATCATTGCAGTTAAGTCAATCACACAATTGTTAAAGAAATTTCCTTCCCCTATTGACTCTGTTTGTCTAAATCTGGCTGGGAAGATCATGGATGATGATCATGTGATTCCTGCATCCAAATTTTGATCAAGCTGTAGGAAGTAGCACCTACCCCTCTCCTAGAAAAATGAAATATCCTAGGAAATATTGAAAAGGCAGAATATTTCCCCTAAAAAGAGAAGTAGAAACTCAGAAGCAGAAACTCATCTCAGAAGCAGAAGCTCACCCCCACCTTTGTTAATGGGCAGACCATTAAGGCCTTGGGCCGAGTATTCTACATAACAAAGGCCTCTACCCATCTCACCACCTGGGCAGCACTCAGGTAAAGTCATGTGATCCAGCTAAGACCCTCGCCCCTAGGAGTCTGACAGCCAATGGGATACATTTCTTACACAGGAACAGGAAACACTAAGATGGGGCCCAACAGAGGGTATATAACTAAGGGTCTCTCAGCACCTTGGGCCTTTTTTTCATTCACCCAACATCTTGAAGCATGTGATCGTCCTTTTTTACTTTGGAGCTCCAAGCCATGTAGTCCTGTCCACCATTTCCAAACAGCCTCCATGTTTCCAGTGACTTTTTCCCCACTTGGAACTGAACTCAGAAGGATATTTCTTCCAACAATGTGACCATGGGGATGCTGGGATAGTTGTAAGTATGAGTACTGATTGTAAGTGCTTTTTCCCCCCAGTGCTGTTATAAGTCCGAATGGTCACTAAATGAATGATTGTGAGTCAAGGACTATCTGACAAAGTTAGAAGGGAGCTTGGAGGTCTTCTACTCCAATCCCTATAACATTTCAGGTGAATAGTTGTACAAAAATATGGAACGCTTCATGAATTTGCATGCCATTCTTGCACAGGGACCATGCTAATCTTCTCTGTATCCTTTCAATTTTAGTATATGTGCCACAAAAACAAAGAAGACCTCCTAGAACTGAGAAATAGTTAAAAAGAAGAAAAGAAAACCACCTTTTTTTCTGATTCAAGATACTTTTGATGAAGATGTTTTAGGTTGTTGGGTTCCCCCACCTTTTTTTTAAACAAAATGCTTAATAGTAAATGAGAGAAATGTTTGTTGTAAGAATTGTATGGCTCACACTTATATTTCCTGTTGCCTCACAATAAATATCCTATACTGAATGAAATGAAATCTGAGCACTTACAAGAGGTGTTTGGTTGATTCAGGATACAGAAGGATCATTATAAGCTTGGGAGAGAAAATAGTTTAAAGAGTTCATACACTGAAATCAGCCTTTCGTGAATACAAAAAGCATTGAGAAGAAGCACTCAGCTGTCCTTGAAATTTAGAGAAAAGTGTTGACATCCTAATTTGCCCTGTTTTCTAAAAACTTAACAATTGCCAATAAACCCTAAGAGTTACCAAGTTCTAGATGTTCCCAATAGCGTATGCAGAGGAAGATATAATTTGTATTTGCTTGTGCAATTCAAATACAGCCTTATTAGCCACATAATATAATGGTCTTAAAGCAACTTATCCGACCAAAATGTTGCATTGCCTTATTTGTATTCCCTTCTCATAAATCCTCCTAAGCAGATGTATATACTTGTTGTCAGCCGTATTTGTCATAGCACAAGCTGTCTTTGGCCCATTTTTCAGGATGCTGTTAGACATGATTTATCGTGGGGTGTCATTCCTGCTGTTTTCTTTGCAAATCTCCCTTCCCTGCCTTGAGCAAAGAAGCCATCTAGTTGAGAATCTGAATGGTGGAGAAGGTAATCAGAGACTTGGTTGATCACTCTTTCAAAAGGCAATTGCACTCTAGCTATAGATTTTTTATTTTTTTAAGGGTGGGATTTCAAACTCTGAGAAAGAAGTAATCACACCCTTAAATACATAAATCAATACAGTCTGTGCTGTCAAATAGAAAGCTGTATTTTTCTTATGTTACTTTAATCTGTTTTATTAGTAAAGTGAAGCTCCTCCGGCAACTAGAATACAGAAGGCAACTATCCAATTATCACTTTATATAACTGTTCATAGGAACGAATACAAAGACAGCATATCAATTCCACATGTATATTTATCCTCCTGTTGGATAAGGGTTCAACAGTAAGGACAGGCTTTTAAGAGCTTGGTCTACCACCACAGCATCTTGGCCATTTAAAAAGAACAATATAAAATCTCCCTGTTAAACCTTAACATTAATGCCTTTAAACACCCACCTTTGAATTTAGCAGACTCTGACAGGCTTCTCACATTGCCCTAAGCTGGGCCTTGCTTGACTATTTGATTAAATTATCAAACTGGGCCTTGCTTGACCAGTTGATTAAATTATCATTTGTTGATTGCATAGAAGTTAGCAAGCTGTACATCAGACTTCACCAAGACAAACTAAAGACATCACACTGGACATTCTAGTACAATCTGGCCACTTCTCACTAGCTGGTAGTGTCTGTCCATCAGAGATCTTACTTGCAGCCTACAATCTGATCACTTTTTCCGAAATAAATATCTCACATTTCTGCTTGCAGGCAAGATGGACGGCACATAAATCTAATAAATAGTAAATAAAAAAATGTGGATATCAGAAACTTTTCCTGCAATAGATCATTCATCCATCTAAGCCAGTCCAATCAATATTGATTAGAAATGGACTTCTAGTTACCAACCTTACCTGGAGATACTGAGGATTAAATATGGGACCTTCTGCACATATATATGGTCTACCTATGAGCTGAAGTCTCACCAAAAATGCAGGTCTTTTTCCAATTTCCTATTTAATCTGGGATCCTTTCTCATTCGTGTTTAGCAAACTTAAATTCTGAGTTGACGATGAAAGTTGGATAACTCAATGGACTAATGCATAGGCCTAGAGAGGATATATTCATGTTCTTGATTAAGTATTTTACAAAATAGATGGTTTTATTGAAAATATAAGGCCAATAGCCATTGTTTTTGCTCTGCAAGGCAATGAATCTAACCAAGGTCTGGCAGAAACCAAAGCTAATTTTTATCTGCATGGCACAAAGGACCAACTCTAGTAAATCATTTTTAAGAGGTGTCATAGTAAGCTTCTAGAATCTTGAATCACTCTAAACTTACAATAGCACTGCATCAGGGATGAATAACTGAACTTTTGACCTAACCAGGAGAATATATGTCCAAGCTCAGAACTTCACACTTGTAAAAATTGCTTTCCAAAGGAGAAGATTGAAGAAAGAAAAGACAGAGGTTTGTTGATTTGACAAATAGGTGATATTGATCAAGAAACAAGAGTTGTAAAATATGACAAGAGTAAAAAGATTGTGCCATGAATAATTATTGTATAATATTTCATTATCTCTCTACTACAACAAATCTGTCCATTGAATTGTGATTGAAATTTCCAACAAGGTTTTTCAGTCAGCTCCCTGTTCAAGATTTCTATTGATTGATTCATTCATTCATTCATCCATTCATTCACATAATTGTCTCTGTGTGTTCTGAAAACAGTGATGGGATTCAAAAATTTTTACTACGGTCCTGTGAGTGTGGCTTGCTAGGCGTGACGTGGCTTGGTGGGCATGGCATGGGAAGGATACCGTAAAATTTCCATTCCTTCCCCACTCCTAGGGGAAGGTTATTGCAAAATCCCATTCCCCTCCCACTCCACTAACCTGCTTCCTAGCTCCATTATCCTGTGCAACAAAAGACCCAGACAATCAGCTGGGACTCGGGAGGCAGAGAATAGATGGGGGTAAGGCCAGACAGAGGTGGTATTTGCCAGTTCTCTGAAGTACTCAAAATTTCCGCTACCGGTTGTCCAGAACTGGTCAGAACCTGCTGAATACTACCTCTGCCTGAAAAGTTCCTGTCTCAATTCCAATGTCTATCATGAATACATGCATGTGTGCATGATACATGAAACTGTAATAAACCTGGAACTGGTTAAGCCACAACTGGAAAACTCTTACCAATACCAGTTAGGGAGAGAAGCAGCAGAAGCAGTAGTATCCCCCAGCCCTTACCCATGTCTGTCTTCACAAACTAGACAAGCACAAGGTCTCGGCATACTCTACAAACCCCTGCAAGGAATCATGTTCACTCTTCTTTTATGAGAACAGCTGGGCTTAAACATGATTAAGGTTCCTGTTTAGGCTGCTTTGCCTCAAATCGCAGCATAACCAGCCAATGCCAGGCATTTGAAATTTCTGGCACTAAAATTAAATCTGGCAATAGCTGTGGCAATTATTTAATAATCTGTGGTAGCTATTCTTTCCTGTTTTTTTTCTTTTTGACATCAGATTTTAAGCTCCCCATTACTATTTTCCTCCTGTGTCCAGGTTGGGCTCCAACAATCCTCAGTTGTTAAAAAGACAAGTGAAAACAGCAGTGCACATCAGCTTCCTTTTTCCACACACGAGGATGCTCTTTTGCATTCTATGACCTGCCCTTTATAAGAAGGTTTAGGAGCATTTGTAGATTTGCACCAACATCATTAAAAACTTGTGTGTATATTTATCCTGTAAGCTCTTACCTATTCTTTCACTGGGAAAATCCTATAAAATTCAGTAGCAGGCTAATAGTGAGCTTTTCTATTGGATTGGTACTGTTTAAGCAGACCTTTGCATCTAAACCTTGGCTAAGATTTATGATTACATCACCAAAGGGTCCAATTATGTTTCACTATCCTATTTAGAAATATTTACGATTATCTGCCCACCCCAGTATTCCATGACTTAAATTCAATGTTAAAAATCTATCAATTACTACTTAATCAGTAGGCCTCCAGAAAAATTCTTGTTGGAGATTATTCATATAAAGCTATATATTCTCTGGAAGGCCTGGAGGAACGTTGTCCATAGGGTCATGATGGGTCAGATATGACTTTGCAACTAACAACAACAATTCTCTTGAACATAAATTAATTACATTGCTGGCCTAAATGTGGACCATGAATCCTAAAGATATGTTTTAGTGTTTAAGTGATATCAAGACAACATCAACAGAAAAAACTAGAAACCTTCTCTAGGTCTTGGAAAACTAGACCTTCTCGAGGGTGATATGTGTTCAATTTGGTCCTTCAGATCCTCCAAAATTGTATTGGACTGCTTTTCTAATTGACTCTGTTTTAATTGGAAATATCACAGGCATTGCTAAGGTTGATTTGGATACCGATCATATTTAGATACTGACTCTTACTTTGTGTTTATTTCATGCCAAAGAACATGCTTTGAAGTGGTTCTAGGTGGTTGGCATTCCTCAAATCAGCTAAATATAAGCATTTTTCCTAGGAATTGTACAACTTTTTAAAATTGCAATTGGATTTTTGTGGAAGGTTTTTCCTTGGTTTTTTTTTTTTTTTTTAAAAAGGAGCTTTGGGGAGAGATTGGAAAACAATGGGACTGGGATGACAAAATTATCAGAGGCTTATTAGACATTTTTGCTAATTTCTTTAATCTAAATACAGCTTAAAACTATTTTGTAATGATGATGGCAAATTTTAGTGGATTAATTGAAATAGGCAGCATGGGTGCAAAAATGAAATGATGATAATGATGATGATATCAATAATAAATGAGCACAAAACATCAATGTCCGCCTATCCCAGGTTCTTGTAGAGGACTTGATAGGTGGATAAAAATGCCAAATCCATTTTGAACATCTGGCTGACTATGTGAGGAATATAATCATTGCAATGACCATATAACTTAACAGATTTCTGACCTCTGACAAATGGAAGCAAAGATGCATATTAGGGAAGAGAAAGTATTTTAGTCATTGCCTGTGGATCATAGCACATGGTTTCAAAGAAAAATTTGGTAGTGATGGCCATTGCATTCAATATTAACTTTCAACTGCTGTATCTGTCATGGTGATTCAGTTTGACGCTAGTTGTGAATTGGGATCCTTGAGAAATTTAATTGGTGCAAATTTCTATACAGATTCATCTGATCCACAATTTTTATGGAGATCTTAGCGATTTTCTTCAGAAGCATCCATAGCAGGTGTGGCCAACTCTGACCCTTTTACGACCTGTGGACTTCAATTCCTAGAATTTTGAGCCAGCAGGAATTCTGGAAGTTGAAGTTCAGAGGTTATAAAGGAGCCACAGTTGCCACATCTACTCTGCAGTATCTTACCCAAGTCAGATAGAGAAAAAACACCCACCCCTACTGGGAGGCTTGATGAAACCAGTCTGGATTATGTTTTTCTGAAAACATATATGTGCACTTGTTCGGAATCACAGAGGTATTTTTTCCTCCAAGATATGATGAACCTCAGCTTTTATCACCCAGCTCCAAGAAATGCAAAATATTTTGTATACTAAAAAGTGCCATAGATGTGATACATAGTAATTTTGCACTTTGAAATTTTAATCCAATGCAAAACAAAGGCGGCTGCAACCCCGATATTCCCAAGACTTGGCACTTTGAATTCCTTTGAGGTACAGATTGGAAAAAAAAAGTCCTTTCAACTCAAGGAAATGTATATGAATCATATTCATTTATTCATAATATACACTGCTGGAAACAGATATCAGGTATGACAGATATCTGTTATATGACTCTAATCACAGTTTTGCTACATCAAATCAGAGAGAAAATCACTAACTATACATTTCAAGAATTACTCACTGCTTTATGCCTATAGCAGAATTCTAGGAGATGAAGTGTTGGGACACTTTCACCAGTAGTCATCACTGTGACACTAAGTACTTGTTTGAAAAGATCCACGTAGAGCATTTGCATGGAGTACTTTTGTTTGTTGAAAGTGCAGATGTCAAAAATTCTACTGTGTTATGAGACAGAATCTAATGTTACAAAATATGAAGTCTGGGGAATGAATGCAGTTATGTGAAAATATTCAATTCAATTAATTGTCCTAAGCCATCTAATTATACATGTTCCTTAGGGATCTAATAATCCAAAAGTAAGACAGTTTTGAAACAGAGGAATATAAAGAATAAACAATTTTTTATAAAATGATGACTATTTTTTTGGCTGCCAACATTTTCAGAGGCAGAGATAAAATAGGATTGCACATTTATTTCAAGGTTGCAACGGAGTTCTTATATCAAGAATGGTTTATAGAAATGCTTAGCTTACCCAAATAACTATATACATAATATTACCATAGATAATAATAAATTAGATACCTCAGCATCCACTTGTCAGTTGCTTAGTATTTTGATATTATTTTGGAGGTTAATTGCTTATTAGTTTCCAGGACCATCTATGAATCACAGAGCAAGTTAAAAAGCTGTCATACCTTAAGGCCATGTCACACTGCCCAACGGATGCAAAAAGGACACAACGGACAAGCAAAATGTTCCACCCGTTGTTATCCGCTCTCAAAAGGGGCAAATATTTGATAGCAGAGGATAACCGGAAGGACAATGGACGGGGGGAGGGACGCAGCAGTGGATGTATAGAGGTGCAGAGCAGAGTTGGGGTGGTTTAGAGGATGCGTAGGGATCGTAGATGCAGAGCGGATGCGTAGAGGTGCAGAGGTGCTGCTCGCTGTTCATCCTTTTCCTTCCGTCGCTACGTAACGCTGTGGTCCGTTTGCTTCCTCCCTGAGTTCGTTTTACCGCTGGAAGTTTGATGTGCGGAGCACAGTGGATGCCCTAGCGGATATAGCAGAGTGTTGTAATGGATGCCAGAACGATATCCCCCGTATGCAGGATGCAGAACGGATGCTTGGATACATTTTCCGCTCAAAGTTTGGGACAGCTCAAAGACTTTTGAGGCAGATGGAAAAGTCAATACTGGATGCTGGAGGATAGAGAGGAAGCAAAAACGAGGCGTGAATACATTCGCTACACCACGGCACCAACGGATGGCAAGCTTTTTTGTCCATTTTACATCCTCTTTGCATCCGTTGGTGCAGTGTGACATGGGCTTTACTAGGAAAGCTGAATTTATTATTATATTTAGGGGATGGATAAGACAGTTCTTTCCTCACTTTATCCCATTTAACCTGATAACTAACACACAAATTCCAGATACCTGAATAAGTAAACAGGTAAATTCCTAATGTCTTCAAATGCTGCAGTGGGAATGACCCATAGTCCCTCCCAATTGACTAGAAAAAACAAATACTTTGCTGTTTTTGGTATCCTGATTTTTAGATCAGCAGGGGAACATTTTCTCTGTTTAAAATAAACTTTGTTTTGAAAGGAAGAGATAGCTGGAGGTGGGGGAAAATGGAAGTGCACATCGCACGTGGGGGGGGTTGCACACTCATGTGCAGAAATGTGTGGTGCGTGTGGGGGTCACATGCACATGTACAGAGATGCACAGGGCATGTGCAAGGGTTGTACACACATGTGTAGGGGGCGTGGGACCCCTGCATGCATTGCCTTATGGGTGTTGGCATGTGTGTGACAGAAAGGTTAGCCATCACTGGTCTAAGTAAACCTGCAGAATGGAAGTTAACTTGGTTTCTCTGGGTTTATTGTAGATATGCCTAAATCAGGATTCAGATTATATGCAGAATGTGGATATTTTAAAAAAGGAGGATTCTTCTACAGTAACTACATTGAATTATGGAGGAACCTCTTCTCTTCTCCTTTCCTCTTCTCTTAACTCCTCTCCCTTCCCCTCCCCTTCCCTCTCTGCTCCTCTCCTCTTTTCTGATCACTTACTATGCACCATGTTTTCCATTATAATTTTATATGTTTTCCTCCAAAGAACTCTAAATAGATTTGATGGTTTCTTTTCCTTTTGAAATTCTTACAAGAGCCCAATGATAGAAAGAGAAGAGTGGTCCACTGATCCAACTGCTTTATGAGATTATTGATACATTATCCCAGTGTTTTCAGTCCAATCTTTTAGCCATGATTTTAGCCATCATTTATCTAAAAGCATGCATTTTTTAAAGATATAGAGTAAGAAAATACAAATGGAAGGGAAGTTGAAAATTGAAGGTAGTGGTGGAATGTAGGGAAAGTCCATGTATGCATAGAGGAAATTATTCCAGTTATAAATATTGCACTTTTTCTGCTGTTCTATGTGGCACAGGAAAGTCGGCAATAAGAAAAGACTGGTATAGCCCCATTTTTACACTAAGGAGATGACTTGGATTCACTTGTTTTAGACTGGAAGGTTGTGTTATAGCATAAAAGTATTTATCTTGTATAACAAAAATAGAATATAACCAGGAGGGGAGGAAAAAGACCGATAGGTTTTTTTTTTTTCTTTTTAAAGGTACCTATTAATTAAAGAAGAAATTGAAAATGTACCTGGAAAATCAATATACATGGTTTTGAAACAAAGTTGTGTGAAGTTCCATTTTCATTTCTCCCTCTATTGTAAAGTAGCGATACCTTTCACGTTTGATTTAATTGTTCAAAATATAGTAGCATGATAAAAGATTTTTTATGGAAATTTCCCACAGCTACACAATCAATCATATTTTCAACTCATGCATCGTCTTGAGCCCCTGAGCCTCAAAGACTTTTTTTTTCCTCCTATGGAGCTTACTTGTTAAATTAGCACTGATCAAAGGCTAAAACATTTATCATGCTTATTAGTGAATAAACCTAGCAGCAGGTATCCCAAGTGAGGAAGCAAATCCTCATTTCCTGCAAGAATGAATTGGAAATTATCCAAAATGCTTGCAAACATTTTTTTCAAGGGAGTGACGAATTGTTAAAAAGAAAGCAGCTGCTAGATGTGTGAGCTCTAGGTTAGAAGGGAAATCAGGAGAAGAGACGCGATGCCAAGGTATCTCAAAACTACCCCCTGGGGATGGTGTACAATTTGATTTACTATAATTGCCTTCAGAATTTAGGATCAGCTGACTTTGAAATCAAGTTGGTTTAAAAAAAAAGCTACACAAACTATTGCAATAGTTAATGTTCAAATTAATAGGACCATTCTTCACACTTGCTCTTCAAACATCTCATTCCTTTTTTTTTTTTTACTTATATCAGGAACCAAGAAAGAAACCGTCTTCAAGCTCCAGAGAAACAGATCTCTTTCTTCCGTGAAAAGATACATCCAGCTAAATGTTGGTCAGCGTGCTATAAACCAGTTGTGCACGATGTGCCTTAGTGGGAAATAACACAGAACAGTTAACTAGAGTGCTACTCAGTAGTTTTGACCAGTTCTGGAGAACCTCGGTAGCAGAAATTTTGAGTAATTCGGAGAACCAGCAAACTACCTCTGACTGCCCTCCCCAATCTAATGTCTGCCTCCTGAGTTCCCAGGCTAAATCAGCTGGGTTCTTCTATTTGTTCCCTGCTCAGGAGAACGAGTTGGAAGCAGGTTAGTGAACATGGAGGAATGGATTTGCAGTATCACTTCCCCTGCCATGCCCACCAAGCCAGCCCACAGAAACGGTAGTAAATATTCTGAATCACACCACTGGATTTCACACCACCCAAAGCCTTCTTGCCTATTTTCTGTAAAGCAGCTGAAAAGAGAAGAAGGTCCATGCTACTTACTATGAACATAGCCTCCCATGTAATAATAAATATTAATAATAATAATAATAATATATAATAATAATAAAATAATAATAATAATAATAATAATAATAATAATAATAATAATAAAATAATATTTGTTTATATGTTGTTGTTGTTGTTGTCACAAAAAAAACAGGTACACAGCAAACGAATAACTATGCTGTTTTCAACACAAATCACTAGTCTCAAACACTCCCAAGCATTTAAGACTGCATGATGTTCGCAGATTAATGATATCAAACCCAATATGCCTCTGAAGCTGACAATTGATTTTGTCAGCTCCAATGTTTGGTTTAAAACTGCTTGCCTAGTCTTTAGCACATTACCCAGTGGCCGAATACTACTGAACGCACCTGCACTGTTGTATCCAGGTCTGCAGTCCCGATTTTTCAATCCCTGATATCTGGTGATTTTTTCAATGTTCGTTGATTCTGCTTCACCAAATGCAAAGTAAACATCTACACTGTTTTCTTTCCACAATCGTGATATCTGGTCTGTTCAAAAACTTTATCAGTCTATTGAAGTCCCACAGCTGTTGTTGTTGTTTTATTATATTATTATTATTATTATTATATATTATATTATTATTATTATATTACTATATTTATGCTGCTAAAACTAAAGGCGCTTTTCATTCAGTAGTCATTCCAAAATAGCAAATAGAAAATGAACTGTTTTTCTGCAAGTTAGATGTCACTGATAAATATCATGACATTTCAAAAATAATTACTGAATATATGCACATTTGTGACTATCGTGTAAGAAAATTTTTGCACGCATGTCTTCCAGGCTAAATTCCCTGCATGATGTAAAAACTGCCTTGAATACAGGAGAATTCTGCATTCAGTATCTGTAATATTAAGAAATGATGAAAGTCAATACAAACACATTTTCTATGTCTCTTAATTTTTGAGAAAAAAGTTTCTCTTACAGTGTAGATGGGCAAGACCAGGTGACGCTATTACCCTAATATTAACTGTTTGAAGTTAATTCAGCTTCTATAACCTTTAAATTGGATCTTGAACTAGACAGGTCCTTCAACTTAAAGGCCTAAAATTTATAAATCTTTAAATATTTCTTTGCATTAGTTCTTTTTTTTTTAAATCTTTATTGTTTTTAAAACAAACATAAAACAAACAAAACATAAAACATCAAGCATCTTCATATATGTACAAACAGTGCGTTGTTTACAAATTTATTTGCTTCCTATTCATAGTCTTCAATTATAATTACATATAGAAATCTCATATTTTCAATCAAATATTAAAACTATTGAATCATTATAATCAATTATTGACTATACCTTTATTTCATCATTTCTACAAATATCATATTATACTTAATTTTTTTTATGAACAATTCAATATCATCTCAGACTACCTAGAATCATTTAATTTATAATAAAAAAAATACATCTTATATTTATTATTTCGAAAAGTTCTACATATCTCATCACTTATATTTTAGTGTCTAACCATTGATAGAAATAATCCCAAATTTTTATAAAAATTTTTATCATCTTGTCTCAATTTCAAATGTCAATCTACGCATTCAGCACATTCTAATATTTCTTATATGATTTCCCTCCTGTGATGGTATTTCTCATTTTTCATGTACAAATATTATCCTAACCACTGTTAATACATTTACAATCAAGTATCAAGTCCTTTACTATATATTCAGGTTAAAATCCCAATAAAAATATCTCTGGTTTCAATCGATGTTTTTTGCATTTTTCCAATCATGTATGTAATTTATCCAGTATTTTGTTACATCCTCCACAAGTTCCACCACACCATGTAATATGACTGGTGTCTGAACCATTTCCAACATTTTTTGGATTTATTCTTGAACATTCTTGCTATTCTTGCGGGGAAAATGCCACCAGAAAACATACTTATACAAATTTCTTATATCTGTTGACATTGTATTATAATTGAGACCACAATTTCGCTATTTCTCTAGATCAACCCCATAGCCAAAATTCTTCCCCCAAGCAATCATATTGCTTTAACTTGTTCTTCTTCTAGTTTAATTTCTAATTAAAATATCCATACAATTTTTTAAATCACCTTCATCAGTTACCTGTCAAAATCTTATCTAAGTCAGTCAGTTTGTCATAGAAACCTTTTTTCGAACTTTTCATTACCTGAAGCATTGGCACATATGAAACCAATCATATTATACCTTGTTCTCTAGTTTTTGCAAGATTAAGTTCACCCTTTCATCAGTTATTCACCATATCACTGTTTGTTCCTTTTTGCTACATTATAGATAGAAAATGCTTCAATAGTCGATAGCCAGACTAATTCAAATAACATTGTCTTTAATCTTCTCTCAGTTTAACCACAAACTCCTTATATAGAAATTCTTCTAAAAATACCCTGGTTTTAGTTCCTTTATACCAAAGAAAAGCATGCCATCCAAAACAGTTCAGATCCTTCTTCTAGTGTCAACAATCTAATTTCTTAATGATTTCTTAAGTTATACATTCCTTAACCCACATCAAATTCTAGCTTAATACAACTCCCAATTAGGCAAAACCAAATCCTCCTCTACTCTACATCTTTGCAAAAAGTTTTAATTTATTCTCGCCTTTCGTGACTTATCTATCAACACAATTTTTATTTAAAATCTTCCAAAGTAGCTTTTCCAAATGCCTAATTGGAAAAATCTAATTTGAAAACAAATATTTAAAATTCTGGTGTAATATTATCATCTGATGTGATATCCCCTATTAATGACTATTTTAAATTTTCCATTCCCAAATCTAGCTATCTGCTGTTTCAGTTGATATATTAATTATTCTCTTTTAGTGTACTGCACTTCTGTCAAATATATCCCCAAGTACTTATCTATTTCTTATCTGAAATTTTCATAGCTGGCAGTTCTCCTTTTGTCTTGAAGCAATTCTTTGTCAAAAATCTTTTCTTATCTTTATTATTTGCAAACCAGCCACCTTTCCAATTCTCTATCTTTTCTATCAATTGAAGCTGCTTTCTAGATTCTTTCTAAGATGTAAAACAAAGTCACTGCAAATGCTGCAACAAAATTCTCCTTTTTAATTTCAGCCCTTTTATTATCTTTTTCATCTCCAATATTCTATTTAGCACTTCCAGAGGTTACCACAAACAACAAGATATGGGCACCCTTGTCTTGTTCCTTTCTTATATCCAAAAACTGTAATTTTCTCCCTCTATCTTAACTTTTGCCATTGCTTATATTATATAGCTTCTATTGGGCTTGAATATATTTCTAGCAAGAGCCCAGCTTTCCAGCGTAGAAAACATGAATCTGCCAATTCACATTATCAAATGCCTTCTAAATATCAGACCATTTTGTTTTCAGGATTTCCTCGTAGTATCCAAGATGTCCAAGATTACTCTCATATTGCCTTAATTTGTCTCTTGCAAAAAATCCATTTGATCAGGATGGATAAAATATTTAATGATTTTTTAAGTCTTTCTGCCAATATTGAAGCAACGAGTAAATCTCGTTAATGGAAATAGATATAGTTCTTTGATTTGTAATGATCGCTCTCCTGAACATGTGAAATATGAGCTTCGACCCATATTAGATCTCTCTTTAACATAACTTCATCATAATCTTCTAGCAATTGAAATTCAATATTCTGTAATTTGTAAAAATCTCTGGGAGTCCATCTGGGCACTGGTGCCTTTCCATTATTTGGCTTCTAAATGCTTAGTAACTCCATATCCTTATAGTTTGACCTTCTAACATTTTCAATTCTTATCTAATCTGGGGTAAAATAGCATTCTGTAAAGACTGTTAACTCTTTCCTCATCCATATTCTCTTGGTGTATCGTTTCCCATAATAGTCTCGATATGATTTCCTTCTCCTCATACTACCATTAAAAACTGGCCTTGACCGTCAGCTATTAATTTGCAATATTTTCCTTGATTCTTTCTCCTTTCTCAATTTACATGCTAAACATCTACCTGTTTATTTTATGCATTCTCAAATATTCTGTTAGCACCCTCTAATTTTTGTGCTAATCTTCTTTTCTATTAGACCCATTTATGTTTGGTTATATCTCAGTTTTTATTAACCTTAATTCCTTTTTCTGCATTTTCGTTGCTCTTTTCAAGTCCTTTATTACTACTCCAATGCCTAAGCTAATCTTTCAAACTGTATTTCTTTCCTTGATACAGTCTATTATCAAGCCTCTGCATATGCCTTATTTGTATCCACATACATTCTGAATTGATGCTATCCTCTCTGTTATTCTTAAAGAAAAAGGCATTCTCTCCATCCACTGTGTGAGAGTCTTTTCCTTTACAATGTATCATTTAATGATCCATCTAGATCTTCTTCTTTCCTTTCCATTAATTGTCATGATTGTATCTGTCCCAATACTTGTTCATATTATGCGTTGATATTTAGTTAACAATTCTGTTACATCCATATCATATCTATCTATTGTTTTCATACATTTTTTATTTCATCTACCATTTTAAAAAAGATTTAGGAAGATCCTTCTATTTTCTTTATTGTTTTCTGGCGTATTAGTCCCGTTTGATATCTACAATACATTAAAATATCCCATCCTAGATAACTATATTAACATATCCATCAATATTTTCATATGAATTTATTTATAAATCTTCTTATTGTATTCGTGCATAGATCAATCAGGCAGTGTTTTCATATTATTGTCCATATTTCCACCTATTAATATTCTTCTGTCATCATTCAAGATAAATCATTCCTGGATGTCTAAGTATAAAACCACTCCTCTTTTCTTTACATGTTGCAAGAAGTAAATTATTTCCCTAATTTGGCTGTATTCAACAATTGTTCATAGTTTTTTAATATGACTTTTGTAGCAGATTTATCAATTTAATTTCTCTAATTTATGAAAGTTCTTCTTTCTTTTAACAGCTGAGTTAAATCCATTATATTATTAATTTAATAATTTTCTCTCCATGTGATATTTTGGAAAGTTAGACAACTCTCAGCATCTTGGTTCACGTTGTGTTGCTTTGGCTTCCTCCTTTCCAAACAACACTTTACCTTCTCTATGTCAGTCGTCATTTGGGGTCCTCTTGGAATTCAGTTAGTAAATTCTTTTTCTGCCTCTTCCTCAACCTCTGAAAATTCTGTGTAAAATATTCACTTTCTCAACGAAGTCAATTCTTAGTCTCTGTTCTTGCCAGGTGAACATTAAACCTTCTGAATCAGCATCTATAATTCACCTCTTTTAAGTACAGAATTTTGAGTTCAAAATCGTATTCTCTTCTCATCTCTCTTCACTTCTTCTGATGTACTTTTTCAAGACCAACCAATCGCCTTATCTTGGATGTCAATGTTTTCTCTCTTGCCATTTGCAATATTGCGATTTAATGGCTTCTTTGTAAATCTGATGTTGAACTTCTCTGGTAAGTATCTCACGCATATCTTGTTTGAAGACCAGATAGACTCATCTATTCCATCCATCATCTTCTCTCAGATTATTTCCAAAGCTCACCACATATTCGTCGATCATGGTATCTCAGCTAGATTTTTGTCTTTTCTTCCTCTATGTTTTGGAATCTAGAGACTAAAATTCTGATCGCATCACCATCTTCAGCATACCACTTTATCTGTCAACCACAGTCTAATCTGTTATCCAAGTCTCCCAATCTTCTTGTCTCTTGTTATCTTCTTCAATTTGTTGGCAGTCTCTCAGCATACTTCATCATCACTTGTTGATGTCTCCACTTTTCATCGGCTTCCCTGTATCTTTGTTCAATGTTCTCTATTCTCTTGTCAATATCTCTCTATCTTGTGTTTCGAATATTTTGAATTCCTTGCAACATATCTCAGGGATCACTTTTCTGTTCTTTTTCTTGCCTTAACATTGCCTGTATTGCGACGTTGTCCTTCAGATGGTGTAGAGGAAGAAGTAGCAGTTTGAACCGAACAGGAGCTGTTAATTTCCTACTCTTTTAAGCAATTCAAAATTTCAGTTCTTCTATCACCTTAATCCCAATTAAAAATAACCAATTGCATTCCAAATAAAATAGTAGGAACAAAAGGAAGCCCGACAATAGTAATAATCAATTAAAAAAAGAAGAGAACATTCTTCAATTTCATTGGTATAACCTTAATCCAATCAAGTTGGTAGATGAACAGTAAAAATCAAAATGAAGGAAAAGACTCATAAACACACCAAAACACTACAAAAAAGAAAATGTGTAAAATCCTAAAAAGTCAAAAAAGTGAAGAAAAAGGCAAAAAAAAAAGAAAAACTCTTCAGGTCTCAAACCTTAATCCAATTAAGAGGTCTCAAATATAAAAGCGAACAATAAAAATAAACAAAAAAAAAAACCCCAATATGAAGGTAGTGGTGGAAAGAACAAAAATACCAGAAAGAGTATAAAAAATAAGGGTATCCCCTAAAAGAAAGGAACCGAAACTAATTAATACTAAAGCTTTTCTTTAAAATAAAAACAGCATAGAAATTTAACTTCCAAAGACAAGAAGAAAAAAAAAGCTATCCAAAGAACCAAAAATCCAAATACAATACAAAAAAAGTTAAGACTGATGAGGAGGCTAGCACAGCTCTTAGAAAGATATAAAAAGACACACTACACTTTGTCCTAAATTCAAGCCTCTTATTATATCTCCTCTTCTCAAGACTTATCATTTTTCGTTCCCTGAGCTTCAAACACCAGACTCAGCTGTGATAGAAACCAGAGAGCACCTGCAAATACTCTCCCTATGCTCTCCCTTCATCTTATCAAACAGCAATTCCTTGAAAAAAAACAAGTCTCAGTTCTTGTCTCAGCTTTCGGTCAAAAGAAGAAAAATAGATATCCAAGCCTCTAGTGGCACTTTACAAAAGTTCTTAGTTTTCACTTTCCCCCTCCTTTTCCAAGCCCAAAATTAATAAGAATTAATTAAAAAAGAAAAAGAATTTAAAAAAATAAAACTAAAAGGGAGTCTCGCTTAGAATATTATAAAGTCAAAAAGAGAAAAAAACAGAAAATAGGAAGAGAAAAAAAACAGCCAGTTTCAAAATATAAATCCCTGTCACAACTGCCCAACGATGCAAAACGACACAACACGAGCAAAAATGTTCCACCGTTTTATCTCTCTCAAAAGGGCAAAAATTTGCATAACCGAGGGATAACATGTAAAATGTTGAGGATGTAGGGCGGAGAAATCGGATGCGGAACGGAAGCCTAGAGGATGTATGTGAGATGGGAGCGGATGCACATCCTGCAGGCTTCCGCGGTTCTCAGCGCAAGCAGACACAAAACGGATACAGCAGATGCAAACGAACATGCACACGGATGGAAGCGGATGCACAGTGGAAGCCTCGTGATGCACAGTGAATGCCTTAAGATGGATGCCTGGCGTTAATCACATTGTGGGGGTTGCTATCTGTCGTAAGCCACGCGGGATATAACAGGGAAGCAGTTCTTCATCATATCTCACGTGGCCAGCATTTGGAAGAAAGACCTGCTGCCAGGATACTCGAGGTTCCTGCCTGCCGCTGCCTGCATGCCTCCTGCAAGCCCATTGCTGCCCAGTCCTCCTGCCCAGCCTGCCCTCCCCAAGCCTCTCTGGCCAGCCCCCTTCCAGCCTTGCTGCAGCCTGCCCTTCCAGCCTCCCTGCCACCAGTCTGCTCCTTGCCACCCGTGTGCCTGCCTGCTTCCACCTGTGCCTGCCTGCCTGCCTCCTTCCTTGCCAGGCTCTGTCAGCCTTAGTGCCAGGCTTCCTGCCAGCCTTGAGCCAGCTTCATGCCAAGCCTTTGGTGCAGGCTTCCTGCCAGTTTTCTGCCAACCTGTGCTGCCAGCCTCCTGCCAGCCTTCCTGCAGCCAGCAAAACCCCACAACCCATGAAGAGTGAAAAATCTCAGCAACCTGCCCCATCCCCTGGAAAGAGGGACAGCCGGCCACCCTCCAGCGCCCCGTCCCTGACGTCTGCTCTGCCTGGGGACTTCTCTGCCGGGCTCACTCTTCTTGCCTGGAGCTTTGGCTGAAGCGTGCTCCTACATGTGCTTCTGCTGCTGCGGACTCGCTGAAGCTGCTGCTGTCTGCTCATCCTGCTCGTGCCTCCTGACTTGCTCGTCCGCTCGTCTCCTGACTTCTCGTTACTGCTCGTGCCATCCTTCTTGCTCGTCCTCTCTTGCTCTGGCTCTTTCTCTAAAAGGTCTGCCGTGCGCTGTGCTGTGCTCTGGGCTCCTGGTATAACTCTGCTTGCTGCAGATCCTGTCCTTGCTGACTCCTCCTGCTGCTGCTGCTGCTGATGATATGATGATTGATGATCATATGATCCTCGCTGTAGATATGAACTGATCCGCTGTGCTGCGCGGTGATGGCTGTGGAGAGCAGCCCGTACCACCTGGAAGCCCCTCTTATGATGGCCCATCTGCGTCCTGCAAAGGAGGAAGAGGCGATCGGACGGAGAGGAGCAATACTTCATTGAGAGAACACGAGATGAGGTGCTGGATTGCTAGAGAGAAGACTACTGTCGGAAAAACGAACAGACACCAAGCGAAGCAGCTGCTTGAGAGAGAGGCGTGAGAGTATGGGTTACCACTTTGGAGGTGCTTCCTCGGCTGTGGAAACATATGCACACCTGGTACGGAAAGCTGCACCTGAAAAATCTGCCACCCACGCTAAGCTACGGACAGAAACCTACTCATGCCAGTTGCAGCTTCCTGGATAGTGAATCGCCATCCGAGGAGCACCAGGAGCCCCTCTGTCTACCCTCTCTCCGGCCACCTGCTGCCGACTCAGCCCTCTTCCAGACAGAGTCAGCCACTGTCTCAGCAGGTTTCTGTGGAGCGTGCCACGGCGGAGAACCCGCGGAAACACTGTTGTCACCATGTGAGCGCGTGTGAGGCACCTCCCTGGGCGGCGGAGAGAGAGACATCGATCCTACCACAGTCATAGCCGCATCCACCCTGCCCCATCTCCCCGCCTCCACAGAAAGGCAGAGAGCCAGACAGCAGAGGGGAGAAGCCATGCTTTCCTGCTGGAATCAGGACACCATCCGCCACCAGCAAATCTCCTCTCTCACTTCCACACCCGACTCTCACTCCACCACAACCCTTCCTCATCCTATGTCAACCAGGCCCTGAGGACATGGCGGATCCCCAGTACCAGCTGGTGAAGGACCGATCACGGAGCTGCTTCACAACCCTCCAGACCCAGAGCAACCTGCTCCCACCCGTTCCAGTCTGCTCCTCCACCTCCACCCCAAGTGATTGTCCCTTCCCATTCCAAGGCTTTCTCAACAGCCCCCACCTACCAGGGCTACGGCTACCAGGAGAGGTCCAGCAGCACAGGCAGCAGCCCTCCCAGCCCAGCATAGACATCAGGCGACACCCTTATGCCACCCGCGTTCCACGAATCCCACTGATGCCACAGCCACAGCACGCAATCATGCCACCGACAACAGCGTATGCCACCCACAACACGCGGTTGCCCGACCCACCGCCAGTCATCACCCAGCTGCAGACGCAGACAGCCCCACTACACTACTACCTTCCTCCACCCCACAGCCAAGCCCGCGGCCTCAGTACATCTGTCGATCATACTGGGCTGAACCCCATGGCTTATGGAGAAGGACCTCTCAGTCATCGCGGGTCTGAGCAAGCTGTCGTTTCGAGAAGCTTTCTCAACAACAACCGTCACCATGTTGTCGGCCTCATGGGCCAGCAACCGACCCAGTGGTGCGTCAGACCAGCCACTCAAGCCACCACCCACCTCCACAGCACCGGACCCTCAGCCCTTATACTGGGCACACCTGCCGAGTGACCAAAATAAGAGTGCCAGCAGACTGGGTACTTGCTACTGAGAGTTTAGATAGCATCCTCAATGAAGTTACTGGAATGCCCGAGTGGTGCTTCGTTTCTGAGCTCACATCAAGCTTGTTGTACAGCCCGTACTCTGCTCTTCTCCGATCCATCTTTGGACCCAGATGCTTCTTCCACCTCCTTTCTTGCCCATAGTAGAGTTCACAGAAGCCTGTAGATGCTTGCACTGTTGAACAGAAGGATGGTGGCTGCCAAAAGGACTGGTGTACAAAATTCCACGGTTGACATGACTGGATGCTGTGGAAGAGGAAGTCAGAGGAAGCTGCAGAGTTGCACAGCTAGTGCTGTGGTCTGAAGTGAAGATGCATGACGAGTTTGTCCGCCCTTTTTATAGGCAGTATAGGTGTCCCTTGCATCCTTAGGCATCCTCTAGATCCTGCTAGCATCCTGTAGACATCCTTTTAAATATCCAATGATAGGTCCCCTCTCGCGAATGTTTTTTCCATTTTTAAAAGCGCTTGTTTCCGTGCTGCATCTGTGCTGCATTCCGTTTCTTGCGTCTGGTTCTGAGTCCGTTCCCTTCTCCTCTGCGTCTGAGCGGATGCGAGTTGCGCGGATGTGGAACGGATGCCTTAGAAGATATAGCGGATGCGTAACGGAGAGAACGAGATGCCGTAAGGCGATGCAGAGCAAGGACGCATTGATACATTTATCGCGCAAAATTTTGGGCAGGCCCAAAACTTTCTGAGCGGATGAAACATCAATAGACGGATGCTGGACGGATAGAGAGGAAGCCAAATGGAGGCAGTGAATACATCGCGTTAACCAACAGATGGCAAGCTTTTTGGCCGTTTTACATCCTCTTTGCATCCCTTGGTGCAGTGTGACATGGGCTTAAGATCATGTGTAGAAAATCCAGCAATGAGAAAAAAAATATTACTTTGATATTCCTGTTTAAAATTGCCACTTAATCACTTCTATCAAAACTTTTACAGATTCTTTCTTTCCCTTAGGGTGTCTTTTCAAGTCTTAAAATAAAGAAAAAGTTCTCACCAAACCGGCACACTCTCTGTTCTCTTTTGTTTCGGAGCTGTCCGAATTTCAGCAGCTTTAGTGGCTTCCTCTTTGCCGCTGGCAAAAAAAGCTTCTCTTGGATCTACCAGGGACTTTGAGATATCCCTGGGATTGACAGGATGCGCTCTTTACATTCACCGTCTCTTCGGGACAGTTTAGATCCACTTGGACCATTCAGGAGCAAAGATATCGGCAGTGATCTCAGACTCCAAGATAACATGCCGTATCATCGTGATGCCAGCTCCGCCCTCTCCAGGTAGTTCTTGACATATGTTTAGCTCGATTGTTTCGCTCGATTTAGCTAGTTCAAAGTTACAACCATGCTGGGGAAAAAAAGTGACTTGTGACCAGTCCTTGCACTTATGACCATCCTAACATCCTTATGGACCCATGATTGCAATTCAGGTACTTGGCAATCAAGATGTACCATATTTATGATGATTGCACGATCCCAGGATCATGTGATCCCCATTTCTGACCTTCCCAGCCAGCATTCTGCCAGACAAAATCATGTGTAGTTATTGTTATCAGATCAACTGGCTTTAGTGTCCTCGAATGCAGCCAAATTATGTTACACTACCTGTAAAATTAGACAGTCTGACTGGCCACTGACCCCCAATTGTAACATTCTTCACCTTCTGTGTTTTTATTCTTTTTTTTTTTAATGTAAGCTCTATCTATCCAGCAAATGTAAGCTCCATTCTATCCAGGAAATGCAGCTTAAAGCAATCTCAAAGAAATCTACAATCATCAGAGCTTCCTGGGGTGTGAATGTGTACACGTGTTTGTGTGTGTGAGAAAGAGAATAGTTAAGATGTCAATTGTGATCGTATGATAAAAACCCTGTCCCATTTTTGCATGCAAATATGAATACGCATGTATAGCAATAGTACTTAGATTAATATACTGCTTCACAGTCTTTCCAGCCCTCTCTAAGTGGTTTTCAGAGTCAGCATATTGCCCCCAACAATTTGGGTCCTCATTTTTTCCATTTTGGAAGAATGGAAGGCTGAGTCAACCTTGAGCCTGGTGAGATTTGGACTGCCAAATTTCAGGCAGGTGGCAGTCAGCAGAAGTAGCCTGCAGTACTGCACTCTAACCACTGCGCCACCATGGCTCAGACAAAGAAGAAGCTTTCTATGTTACACAAATTCAATCTTTATCTTATCTTACCACAAGATAACACAAGGTACCACAAGGTTTTTATGCTGGTATGTTTTGGTTTATGGTTATTTGAATAGATAGTACCTTAATGTTGTAGGACTAGTACTTAATGAACACTCATTCAACACCTGATGGAACTTATAACAGTACTGAATGAGTGGTACTTATGAGTCATCTAATAGTGGGATTCTACCAGTTTCCCTACTGGTTCGGTGATCGTGCAATTTGCACGTGCGTGCACACACCTAACGCACATGTGTGTGCATGCATGCACATGCGTGCAGCTTTCCAAACACCAGCTGAGGCTCTGCTGCACCAATCAGCTGAGAGGATAAAGAAGAGAAAAGCTCAGGGGTGGGAGGGAGGACTGTTCCTGCACTTTTCTCTTCTTTATTCTCTCAGCTGATTGTCAGAGCTTTTCAGCCGAACCGGTAGCATTTTACCACTGGAGTGATCTTTGTTCCAGCTGTGGCAGCATCTCTGTGGTCATATGGTCACCATTTGCGGTTTTCACTCCCAACTTCTTGTAAGCAAAGTCAATGGGGAAACCAGCAGGAGGTTACCAATGGTGACTATATGACATTGCACTTAACAGTGGTACAAGATGTTCTCAACAATGGCAGCTGGAACTGCTGGAACTGCTGTCACCACTGCATGGTCATGTGACATCATATTTTATGACTGCATCACTTAACAAAGGAAATTCTGAATCCAATGACTGGTTTTGGCAAGGACTGCCTGTATTGTGTTTGCTGGTTGTAATGGGCACAAATCACATTATAATAATCTGGCCTATGCATTACAGCAAAATATTATGAATAAGATTCGCACATCACAATGACCCAAGCCAAACAATATTATGTCTTAATAATGCTAGTAAACCAGGGTAGTAGCTCCGATAACATCTAGAGTTACCCAATCAGGGATGCAAACTTCCAAAATGCTAGAGGATACTAGTAATGTGGTATAGAAAACTCATAAGTGCCATTTATTTGGTTCGTTCAGATTTGGTAACCCTAATCATAACAACTTTTGATCTTGATATGGGATCAAATGGGAGATTGTAGCATGTCAAAATGTCAAGGATTTCCAAAAATAAGGAACTTCCATGAATCTTTGGCTGAACAGCTTGAGTTGTTTTTCCCCTTAGTTTTTAAGTTTAGCATCAGCGTTTTCCATCACGTTACATGACTCTTCAAGCTGACCCCTCTATTCTATTCCCTACATTTTGAAAAAGTTTGTGATTTCTTTTTACCCCTTCCCCCTGCTAATACTGTTGTGTGTTTTTCCCCATAACCAAATTAAAAGGTTCAAGAAAAAAAGCAAAAGGCAAGAGAAAACAGTACCAAAGGCATGAAATGCATTATCAGCATTAAAAAGTTAAGCAGCACTTGAAATAGTTCTGATTCTGCTCAATTTTTGTAAAGTTTATTCCAAAGCAGAAGGGAACCTTTTAGTCATAATTAAGTAAAACAGAATTATAGTTGAAGAATGGCCAGAGGCAAAGAATTAATAGGAAAAAAACCCTGTTGCAAGATTCAGCAAATGAGAAGCTATAAAATGGATATTATATTTAGAAGTGTTGAAGCTGTTTTGAGTTATAGCAGGTTTCAGAAGGAGAAGAGCACCTCCCTTTCGGTTCACCTTAATATAGTCAGAATAGTTGGTAACCTTGACAAAAATGCCCAAGGAAGGAAAAGAAATTAGTTGAGAGTAAAGGTGAAAGAAATTAATGGAAATAATTAAATTAGCCTTGTGCAACCAGATTATGATAACTTTAAATTTAACCCAATGACCCCCTTTAAAGATAGTTTGCTCTGTAGAGAGCTTCAGCTTTTTTTTCCAAGGAAAGCTTTGCTTCGAGGCTGCAGAACCTCACACATCTTGCACACTGGCACTCAGTGCTTTGGATTTGAAGGAGAGAAGTGCAGCTCCTTAAACCCAACGCATCTTCTCCTGGGATCATGCAGCTACATAACCCAGAGGATAGAAGTGGCTGCTTTAATGAGTTGTCAAGAAAGTCTTCATAAGGGTCCCTATGTGCTCCTAATGACCTCTTTCCATTTGGATCTAAAACACTAAAACACTACTCAGTTGTAACTTGTATTACTTTTGAGAAAAATAGACAGGTGTTTTCTGTTAATTTTATGAACATGAGGGAGCATCTTTCCATGTTTAAGTTATAGCAATAGCACTTAGGCTTATATACCACTTCACAGTGCTTTACAGCCCTCTAAGCAGTTTTCAGAGTCAGCGTATTGCTCCCAACAATCTGGGATCCTCATTTTACCAATCTCAGAAGGATGGAAGGCTGAGTCAACCATGAGCTGGTCAGGATTGAACTCCTGGCAGTGATCTGTGAATTAGCCTGCGTTACTGCATTCTAACCACCACGCCACCATGGCTCCTTATAGCTGGGCATTTAATTATTGTTGGGTTTCTAAGAGTTAGAAGGAACATAGAGGTGACATCACTTACCAAAAGCAGGGCTGAAAATGAAAGGAAGAGAGGTTTCAAACACATATTTTGCCTTTTGACTTTGCCTCTAAAGACTGAAAATGTGCTCCTAAAATTTGGAGTTCTCTTGAGGTTTGCATAAATGAGATTTGGTTGCAGATTGCCTACTCTTCATTTATGTATGAGCTCCCCAAGGGTTTTCAGTGTGACAAAGAAAGACAGGAAATTGTTGGGAGGTTGCATGGAATAAGCAGTGGGACTCTGCCTAAAATACATTCCAACCCAAACTAGAACAAGTAAAAGATGATTAATGCAAAAATAGTTCTGACAGAAATGCAAAAATGTTAGGTCATGACTTCTCTTTATTTCTTTGTTCCTTATTGCCCTGAAATGACTGAATAACAGTCCACCAGGCAACCCTGGGGGGGGGGATTATAATCAGATTTTTAAAAAAAAAANAGTCCACCAGGCAACCCTGGGGGGGGGGATTATAATCAGATTTTTAAAAAAAAAAACAACAACTGGATATCAATTCAGTTTTGTTACAAGGCTGGAGATTTGTCTTTTAACCCAGTCATGAGTTTGCCAATTGATATTCCTAGGGATTCATCCCTGCAAGTGCCTCAGGTGAAGCTTTGAGATACTATTTGTTTTTTTTGTATTTCATCCTTATTATTTTTACAAATGATTCAAGGAGATAAAACATATCTACCTTCCTCCTCCTATTTTCCCCATAACAACAACCCTCTGTGGTGGATTGAGCTGAGAGAGTGATGGGCCCAAAGTCACCCAGTTGGCTTTCAGGGCTAAGGCAGGACTAGAACCAGAGGTGGTATTCAGCAGGTTCTGACCAGTACTGGAGAACCGGTAGTGGAAATTTTGAGCAGAGAACTGGCAAATACCATCTCTGACTGGAGATTTTACCGTATCCTTCTCCTGCCATGCCCACCAAGCCACACCCACAGAACCGGTAGTAAAAAAAATTGAATCCCACCACTAACTAGAACTCACAATTTCCTGGTTTCTAACCTTAGCCACTAGACCAAGTTTGTTCTCACTGCTTTCCCCGTTCCCCACATTGTTTCATAAATGTGTCAATTGCAAAAGGCAATTTTACTCAGAAGAGCTTGCATTCTGCAACAATACCATTTACATCATCAAACATCCACATCTGCCTATCCCAAGTCCTAGGGAAAGATTTGATAGAGGGACAAAATGCCAAACCCAGTCTAAACATCCGGCTAACTGTCCAACCAATAATAGTAACAGTGATGTCAAAATAACAGTTATGCAGACAGGCTCTCTCTCACTTCAGCAGTAGTTGGATAATGCCATGAAGATGGTCTCTATCAGCCAGAATGAAAATGTCTTAAATCAAATTCTGAATACAGCACTTCACTATGTAAATGTTAGAATACAGAAGTTCAATAATAAATGGCTAGTTTCATTTCATAATCTCAGAAAATAGACAGATTGCTTGTTCTGGTCTAAAACTATAATAGCTGATTGACTCACTCATTAATCCCAGAAAACAACTTTTTAACCTTTTAATTCTTTTAAGAACTCTATGATGCTTGGAATTATTTGGAGAATAGATTACTCTGATGTAAGTTAGGAACTGAGAAACACAACAGTCATATAAATCTCTTTTACATGGTAGACCAAATATAATGACAATTTTCCTAAGGAATTTATACAATTCTTCTCCTCTCTTTTGTCAGTAATTAAGTTAGTGTCAGACCAGGGCATTCTCAGACAAGCCTAGAGGCTACATTAGCCATTCAGAATGAGTTTTAAGAGAAAAACCTGGGTGGAAGAGTCATGATTTCTTGATAGTCATGAGACACTTCACTCAAGTCAATTTATCAGAGCCAGAATAACAAGTAGATATCATTTTTAAAAAAAAAAAAAGGCAGGTAAAGGGAAATAACTCAGAGTAATGTAAGCTCTAATGAGAAGCAAAGTTTTGAACTGTGTATTAATTATGGAATGATAGCAAAAACCCAAAAGTCACAAAATATATCAACTATATAACTCTTGACAGTTCTGAAGTGATCTGATTTGAATGTACGGCTTCTTTGCAAACCAGATTGGTGGAAAATTTGGTTTTGAATCTGTATCTTTCAATAGAAGCTATTTAGCAAGTGGAAGCGATAAAATGGATATGGAATATTTTGAAGAATGGCATAGAAGTGACTTACTTTCTCGCATTCTTAGCATGCATGTTCATTGCCATGAAAATTAGCATTGTTGCCAATATATCTAGAACTCACAGTCTCCTAGTGTCTACACCTTCACAACTACACCCAGAAAAGCTTCCTAATGTAAAAGAAATTGACAGTAATGTAAGTTTAATGCTGCGCTGTAAGCAAATGTTGCAACCAGAATAATGTGCTGCATTCATCAAATCTCGGTACTTTATGTAATGCAGAGCTGTTAAGCTCTTGGCCATGGGCTAGATACATCATGCACTGGCCACATCTACACCCATGCCTGGTTTAGTGAAAGGGAAAAATATCTCGATATGTCACATGGTACTGCAGTGACAACATGAGTTTGACATCTCTAATGTAATGCATATAAAACAATTGTGAAACTACATAGTCTTTAATCTGTTTTTCTACCTTCTTTGATCTTCATAAATTGAAGAAGCAAACCTGAGATGATAGAAATAAATGTCAAAGTTTCTGCCATGTATCATATAAAGCTTTCCCTTTGGGACACAAAAAATAGATGGTTAGTGGACAAGCTATACTTAACAATTTGGGGTGTGGGGGGGTCTGGCAGTGGGAAGAGTGATGATTTCAAAATGTTAAGAGCCATGTTGGATATATGGAAAAAGTTAAGGTTTTTAAAAATGTTGATTGCCAGTTTTAATAGATGTGTTTCAATTTTCATGCATTTTCTACCCCAGAACATCAGGAAAATTGCATCACCAATGCAATTTGAGGAATTTCTGGTAAATGTCAGGAAAAAATGACCACTGATTATTTTTAGGGAAACAAACTGTGTCCTGTGGGCTATTGGTGGCTCACCATAAACCTTTTTGTGGGGTTCAGAACCTAGCCCATAGTCAATGGCACCAAACACTTTGCCTCTTTTTATACTGTTTTTATTTTGTCTGGGAGTGAAAGAAAAACATTAATGCTTTACACCCTTATTTATGGGATCCATGTTAGCTGTTCATGACCCTGTCTACATTTGAAGTTTAGTTTAGATATGCCCCATGTACTTCAGGGACTGCATGAAAATCTATGGATATTTTTATGGAGGCTACCCATTTGTTCATTTCACTGCTCTATCTGACAAGTATTTTAATTCCACTTCTAAGGAAATACACAAAAAAATGGGACATTGCTCACAAAAAAACCTACCCCATGCAAAATTAGAGTTTGTTTACATTCTTATGTTTCTTACTTAATTGGCTGGCTAATTGGTTGGTTGGCTTAATCTGGGGCCAATTTAACTGCAGGCTGTTTATTGCAGTACCCTGGCTTGCTGTGGTCCATGAGTCCTTCTGCTATAGTCCATAAAAAGCTTTGTGAAGAGACTAAACAGGGAGTTGAAATCCATTATTTCCCCCTTTCAGCTCTGTGAAACTGTGAGAAGGTAATACCTTTGGGTGAGTCTTCTTCTCCATGGTGTCAAGCAAGCAGAGCCCAAGATCATCAATAGCAATGTTAGCAAGGTCACAGCAGAATGAACAGTCAGAACTGTTACAACTCTATTTAGTGCATTACTCAAAATTTAGGGCATGGTGAAACCTCTAAACATACAATCACCTTGAAAATCCTTTATTAGCAGAACTGAAGTTAAAGCAATTAAAAGTCTGGTTTTTTTGCCTTGGTGATGTTCCAGTTCATTATTCAACTTCACTGTTCTATGTTGTTGGTTCACTCAGTACTTGAACCTGTCATATGAAAGAAAAAAGAGGCAGGAACGAGGAATAAGGTTTATATTTACCTGGAGGTCAAAATCTCAAGGAGACAACACTCAATGAATCTTCCATAAAACATTGGCTTCTGCTGGTATATTTCTTTACATAAAAGCCTTGTTTTTATTTATATAATTCTTAAAGTACATGTGCCAAAAGTTACAGTGTGCTTTAGCTTACTTTTATCACTCAGTTATCAAGAGAAGTTAACCCTCCTTTTGATAATATTCATTTCCAACTTAATTACTATTTAAAGATAAAAGGAAAGATGTTGCTTATTATAAAACAAGATTAGGTCACTTGCTATAAAGTATTAAACCATAATTTGGTGCTGAACAAGGAATAAATGCATCAAAGAAGTCTGCTGTTGGGAACTAAGCCTCAAATGGAGATTACAAAAATAAGACATAAGAAGTTACCTTTTGACCAAGAATGTAAAAATAACTCTTGCAGGTATAGAAATGTCAAATGAGATGACCATTTCTTTCTCCATGTTCAGAAGAAGATATTAATAGGTAAGCTAACCATATGTAAATTGCTGATCAATAAAATAAAAGCAGCTCATATTATTTCACCAGATAGTTCAAGTTGCTTCCATTTAAGGTAGACTTAATCCAGTGAAGCTGTGAGACTACCATCTTGTCCAGAATGGGTTAGTAAAAAAGATATTTGTTAAATGCTGTCTACAGATATCTGGTAATGGGTACCATAATGTACCTTCCCATTCAAAATAACATCTTTACATAAGGGCTTAGTCATCCTGGCAAGCAATCAACCCAAAAAGAAAGACGTTCTGCTAAGATGATCCTTTTCCCTCAGTAGTTTTTATTCATTCCACAGATAGTCTCAGAGGAACGATAGATGTCTTTCAACATTCCATGCTTTTGCTCTCCCAAAGGTTAATGGCAGTCTACTTGATGGAAAGAAAATTGTTCAAAGTGGTGCAGGAGATTTCTGTCAGTGCCAAGAAACATCCATTAAGATCAATGGGAGCCTCAAGTCTAAACCCCATCCATCATCCCTTTGAACATCAACTACCAGCACTTTCTATTCATCTATGTTCAAATGAAGGAGATAGTTAAAATAATACAGTCACACTTAGGTTGCTGCATGTGTGTTTCAATGACTGAAGTATTTCAGAAAACCCCAGCCAAGCTTTTCTTTTGCCTGGCATGTAGAAAAGCTACTAAGCAGTCTATATAATTCTTCTACAATTATGGCAACTAATTACCTTATTAGAAAACAAATGGTAGATAAATTATAATCCTGGAAAGAATCATTGTTCATCTATTATGCATGAATTACTAACTTCTATTAGGAGCTGGTCTGAAGCTGATAAATTGAGCAGAATAAATAGATATTAATTGTAGCGTCACATGAAATGTAGATACTAATTTTAAAATATTAGTGCATCATATTAGGTTGAAAACTCATATTATTTTGACAACATGGGTGCAAAATTTCTCTTAGGCTAATTTATTGGCAGGGATCCCATCATATTTTATAACTGAGAATTATGGGTATAACTCCTATAGATAAAGGTTGTCCATTCAGCCTTTTTGTTCCATAGGGATTTTTATTTTGATCCTTAATGGATTTTGTGAGCACATTATAAAAATTATTTGTCTATAATATCTAATCAGAATATTTTGCAAATTTATGGATGCATTTCTCCAAGGACTACAATAAAGGATTGTATTGAGTTTTGTTCAAGTTCCCAAATAAAGCTATAAAGTCTTAGCTGAGCCAGGTCAGTAAGTATTTATAGATTTTTCTAAGTCTTCTATTTCCTTTTATCTGAGAGAAAGGTTTCCTTAATATAAGCAAGACCTTTGCCTTGTGAACATGGTAGCCTTTGGCCCACATCACCTCTCCCATGCCCCATTCATCTGGAACATAGGGCTTAAAAGTCAATAATGCATACTTAGATACTTAGTTTTCTGAACTTCTGAACTGGACTCATATTCCTAACAGAGGTTGTTGGTGATCTCTGAGCTTGGTGGTTTTCTTCTAGATGTTTCATTACCATGATGGCCTCATTGGACCCCAGTTCAGAAGAGGAGCAATTGGAACTGGGAGCAACCAATGGTGATGGCACAGCTTCCCCTAAGAGGCCAGAGAATCAAGGGCCCAGGGACAATACAGTCCCAGGTTGGTCCATCACAAGGAGGAGCGGCCATGGGTGAAGAGCTGCCTGCTGGAGAGGATCAGCTGCAGAGCTACAGTGGCAATGACAGGCTGTAGATCATCTCTGATGAAGAACAGTTGCCTCTCCTGCCTGATCCATAAGGATGAAAAGCAGAGTGGAGGGAGGCACAACAGAGGTTGATGAGATTGCTCATGAAAAAGCAGTCCTGCCCCTTCTCACGAGGAATACTTGGGATGGGGCGATTTAGCAAAATGCTGGGGGAAGGAACATTTTGTCAGGAACATCTGTTTGCTTTGATACATACCTTCCTGGATTTCGTGAATACTGCTTTGTGAATTTTGGATCATGTTTTTTGGCTCTGAACTTTGGAACTTTTGTGGACTTTGGACTTGGCTTTCTGACTCTTTGGACTCTTGAACTATGCTTTGGTTTTTGGAACCCTGGATTTTTGTTGTACTCTTAGCACTTGTGGGTATTGTGACTTTTGTCTTTGCCTCATGGGTTGGCCAGGACTTAATTCATGAAATCAGGGAATTTGGACTGAGGGAAAACTGAGGGCTGGAATATAGCTTCCCCAGCAGCATTGATGGGTCATTTGGCACTGTGCTAAGTGTGCAACAGATTTTATTTAACCACTGCCTTGTCAATGCGACTTGAGTCAGAACAATTACCCAAACCTCACTGATGCTCACCGATGATGTTTTCTAGTTGGGTAATGAAATGTCTGCAAGAAAACAACCAAGCCCAGAGAGCGCCAAGAACCTCTCATTTCAACACTGACCTACAAATATTCTCCTTTATTGGTTCTTCATTTTCTCTCTGTTCCATATATTTCTTTTGTTCTCTTGCTTCTTTGATCACAAATCTCTTGAATGTGGTGCAGTATGAGCAATATAACTTAGATCAGCAGTTGCCAACCGGTGGGCCGCGGCCCACTAGTGAGCCATGAGAAAATGTTGGTGGGCTGCAGAGAAATCTCACCCCCAGACCACCACCCCAAAGCAATTAATCCAGGCTGTGCAGAAACACAAGGCTGTGCCACCCACATCGCCCACGGGAACCCTACCCACCCACTCACTCCTTACATGGCAAACTTGCCTGCTAAATTGCTATTTTTCCCTTTTCCGACCATCAGGTGTTCTGATGTGCCAGAAGATTTAGATTAGCTAGGAAGTTGGAAATGGTTGTATTTGTTGCTTTCTCACTAGTCTTTAGACCTTCGGCTCTGCTTTTAAGCACAGCCGAACTCCCTTAGGACTAAAGATTCTGTTATTCAGTGCAGACTCACAGCAAGCAAATTTGAGAGACTGAGCTAGCTGATGGCAGATAGATAGATAGATCACTTAATGATTCTTTGAGCAACTAAATCTGCCTGTCTGCTTTGCCTGATTTTGGGTAAAAGTTGCTCTTTTTTTATAAAAAAATCAATATTTATATAAATATTTATAATATTGACATTCAAGCCATGCCCAGACAGTCACATGACCACCAAGCCACACCCATAAATGAGGCCACGCCCACAGAACCAGTTAGTGGTCCCTGAGTTTGGTGATCACCAATCCAAAAGATTGGTGACCCCGACTTAGATGATCCAGCTAATATGTAGGATATCTTCTGTCTTATTCAAGTTATACCAGTAGGGTATTTAATGATTTGGAATACAATCCATCCTGCTTTCAATATCCATATGAATAAAAGATAAATACCCTGATATTAATATCTATTCCCCCATATATATCCATGTCTTAAACTGTGGAAATATCTACTGTTTAGGTATATAGACTAATAAAAGGAATTGATAAGTGATTTATCTTTCATACCAGGACTGTCAAATTCCTGGCCAGCAAGCCGTATTGCTTCACATGCTGGCCAAACCCACACCCAGTTTAGTGAAGAGTGAAAAAGTCCTGATATCCCACATGACTCAGCTGTGACGATGTGAGCTTGACACCCCTGTTTTATACCAAGACAGCATGTTTCATGTCATGATAGGATGACCAGGAAGGATTCTAGTCAAATTCTGGAAGGCAATTAGTTGAGATTCTTTCTGATCCTACTGTATTCAGAAGAGTCTTGGAGAAAGGTGAAAAGATTCTGTATTTCTTTCTTTCTTTATGCTTTTTAAGAATTACTCTGTGAGCTACCTCCCAAGAAAATTGTAATATAAATAGCTTGGCTTTGCTATTGTATATTAGGCAACTGCCTTAATGGGAGAAAAGTTTTAGCTCATGGCTGGAAGAAGACCAGAGATGGTGGCTGGAGAGAATAGAGCTCCAAGTTTATGAAAAACTAAAGCAGGATAGCTATATTATGGCCATTTGGTTGTTAAACTATAATTACTAAACATCTACCACCTTGGGATATGCCTGTTAGAGATTATGGAATATGCTTGTTGGAGATCATGAGCACAAACGTCTAATCTTGACAATAAATTATCAAGATTGGACACTTGTGTTCATAATCTCTAACAAGCATACCCTATAATCTCTAGCAGGCATATGCTAAGGTGGTGGATGTTTGATAATTGAAGACCTGTGGACTTCAAGTCATAGAATGCTGACTGGGGAATTCTGGGAGTTGAAGTCCACAGGTCTTAGAGTTATCAAGATTGAACGCCCCTGATCTAGGGGGCTATACACAGTAGCTTCCTACTTTAGAATCAGAGACATTCTTGCTTGCAAAACAGTTGATGCAGCTCACAGCTGAACAAAGCCTGATGATATGTTCTGAAGTAGGGTTCTACAACCCTACTTTGCTTGAAGACATGGAGCATTTCAACAAGTAGGAGTTGAATTATCCTAATTATTCTAGGAACTAAGAGCAGCAGGGTGAATAGTTTTTTTAAAAAACCTGTTATATAGTTTGTATCCCTGCTTCTTGGGTTTGACCAGAGATTTAACGAAGTCTTGTCTGAGGCAAATATTATTGAGAAAGTATTTTGTTGTGGGAAAAAATTCTCTCATGTATTGTGCAAACTGCAACTCAGCATATTTAAACTGAGAACCGTACATTTAAGCAATCTTTTCCTTCCATTTGAAAAGCAACACATTATGCCATCATGTAAATAATTTCCCTAATAAACATCTTAATTTGCTCATGTTATGAGCTTGTTCTTAAGTATGGTATTAATCCCATATTTATGTCACAGAAAACTAACAAATAAAGTTTCTGGAAGATACAGAGGTTAATTTTGGTAGCTGAAGTCCTCTGTGTTTTTTGGGGACACCAAACTTTTTTATGGCATTTGACTATATCTCCACAGATTTTCAGAGGGGAAGAAATTATTATGGTCCATTTTTCATGTCTAGAAATGACAAACAGCCACAAAGCCAAAGATAAACTGGAAAGTTAAAAGAATCATCTTGAGACTAGATGAAAAGAAAACTACTCTCTATAATAGACATTTTAAAAGGAGTACCATAGAATCCTGTCAAAATTTTAACATGCCAAGGGTTAAATTATTTATAATTAATGAAGTAGAAGAGTTTCATTTTTAAAAATGGGGCAGAGAGATTTGGTTGCCACAATGCAAAAAGAATATTGAGACTGTAGAAAGAGTCTTTCTGGCAGGAATAGCTAACACCCAAGAAGATAGGCTCAAGATCCAGATGGATCTTGACAGATTAGAACACTGGGCCGTATCTAACAAAATGAAATTCAATGTAGAAAAAAGGTAAAATCTACACTTAGGCAAGAAAAACCAAAAGAACACATACAGACTGGGTGAAACCAGGCTCAATAGAGTAACTGTGAGAGGGATGTTGGAGTCTTAGTGGACAACCAGCTAATATGAGCCAGTGGTATGCAGCAGCAGCCAAAAAAGCTAATGCAGTCCTAAATTGCATTAACAGAGGGATACAATCAATCATACAATCATATCCTAGACTACTGCATCCAGTTTTTGCTCACCACATTATAAAAAAGATGTTGAGGACTCTAAAAAAGTACAGAGAAGAGCAACCAGGATGATTAGGGGACTGGAGACTAAAACATGTGAAGAACGCGTTGCAGGAACTGGGCTTGGCTAGTCTAGTAAAAGAAGGTCGGGAGAGACAATGATAACAGTCTTCCAAAATTTGTGGGGCTGCCACAGAGAAGGAGGGATCAAGCTATGTTTCTAAAGTTCCTGTAGGCCAGACGAGGAATAATGGGTGAAACTGAACAAGGAGAGATTTAACCTGGAATATAAGGAGAAACTTTCTGACAGTGAGAACAATCAACCAATCGAACAGCTTGCTCTCAGAAGTTTGTGCGGGTGCCATCAGTTGAGACCTTCAAGAAGAGATTGGACTGCCATTTGTCAGAAATGGTGTAGGGTCTCCTGCCTGATCAGAGGGTTGCAATGAAAGATCTCACAAGGTCTCTTCCAACTATATTATTCTATTCTATAGATGCAAAGTTAACTATTCAAGGAGATTATACAATATGCAATAACTTTTTTTTCTAGCAAGATTTACTCCTTCACAATGGTCTGGAACTCTGGATAATTCTGGCCAGTTCCATCTTTTCCATCAAGTAGTAAAGCAATGATTGGACATAGGCCCCATGCTGTAGAATGAGAGGGTATTAATTGAGCACTATCAACACAGTCTGCCACCAAATTTCAGGTAAGGATTGATTTTCTGTTTTAGATAGCTATACATTTTACAATAAAATTGGTATTTTTCTGATTTTTAGCACATGATTAACTTTGAAGCTACCAGGAACACTTTTCTTGTCTACTTGTTAACTAGACAAATGTAGTTGTTTAAAATAGTTAAAAAGGGAGGAATTGCTATCTTTCTCTGTTCAATTCTGCACCTGATTTCTAACCTTCTCTGCAATGCCATTTTGCTCTCCACCAATCATTCTACAATGTCATCCCAGTAATGAGATAATTCCTCATCCTGACTGCTGTTACATCATATTTCCTCTGTGAAAACACACTTCATAATTGTTCCAAGTATTTCAATTGTAGCTTAATGCTCATCTGCTGTGATAATGTACCATTCACTTCCTATCTTTTCAGATTGCAGAAGCTTCAGGTCTTCCTTGCCATTTCTTTTCATTTGTGCCATTTCCCCTTATTTCCAACAGCCTATGTCCCACTGCATCCTGTTTCCTGGCAAATGATATTTGACCATCTTACCCATTTTTCTCTAGGTTTTATCTTCTTTATGCTTTCCTTTGATTTCTGAAAAGTTTATTTAATGGAGGTTCTTTTTCCCAAAGTTATTTGGGTCACATTCCAAATCCATCAAGCCTGCTATTGAATATACCCAACCATTCCAAACATTAATGAGACAACACAAAATTATGTTGCTGTATTGTTAACTCCAAATAAATAATTATATTGCTGTATTGGAGGGGACACGGTGGCTCAGTGGTTAAGACATGGAGCTTGTCGATCCAAAAGGTTGGCAGTTCAAATCCCTAGCACCATGTAACAGAGTGAGTTCCCATTGCTTGTCCCAGCTTTTGCCAACCTAGCAGTTTAGAAGCATGTAAAAATGCAAGTAGAAAAATAGGGAACACTTTGTGGGAAGATAACAGTGTTCTGTGGCGCCTTTGGCATTTAGTCATACAGTCCACATGATCACAGAGACGTCTTCAGCTTTGTAACAGAGATGAGCACTGCCCCCTAGAGCCAGAAACAACTAGCAGGTATGTGCGAGGGAAACCTTTACTTTACCTTATTGTTGACTATCATGCTCACAAACATTTAGTAGTGTATCTGTAACATATACATGAGACATGTAGCATGGAGTCCGTGGTGATAGATCTCACCAACCTAAATTTATTGTATTCAAATTGAAAAGTATAATTGTCAATAAATTCCACTTGGCCCCTTTATATATTGGCAGATATCTCCAAGATCTTTCTTAGATCTTGATACTGCAGGTATGAAGGTAGAATAATAATTCAATTTATATTATATCAATATCATTAACAGGAATATCCTTGTTGTTCAGTTGCTAAGTCATGCCCAACTCCTTGGGACAACCAGGTCCACAGCACACCAGGTCCTTTTCTCCTCCACTGTCTCTCAGAATTCACTCAAACCCATGCTCACCATGACACCATCTAACCATCTCATCCTCAATAAAGTAGAAAGCTCAGGAGTGAACAAAACCCACTTTCTTCTAGAACTTTTGATGTTACCTAGTTAGGTAATGAAATATCTGCAAGAAGACAACCAAGCTCAAAGAGCACCAAGGCCCCCTGATCACATCCTCTGCTATCCTCTGCTCCTTTTGCCTTGAATCTTTTCCAACATCAAGGTCTTTTGCAGTGACTTCTCTCTTCTTATTTGGTGGCCAAAGTATCTGAGTTTCAGCTTAAAGAATATCCTTATGCATATCCAAATAATACGTCAATGTTTTTAATTAAAAAAGCTTCTATTCTGAGTGAAATAATAAATAATAATATTTTTTTTTAAATATAGGGTTTACAAATGTTTTTTTTTCTTTGCAAAGAGAAGAAAGTCCCGGATCTGGTTGCTAGAGGCCCATTTGCGTTGACTCACTTTCATTCTCTTCGACCTAGTGCTTTTCTACAAATCATAAGCTATGCCAAAGGAAACTCTCTTTTCACAATGGGACATATCAGATTTGCCAAATGACATACTACTGTTGCATTAGTGAGATGAAAGACTTTTATCTTGCTTAGAGACATGTGTGCTACAGTCATTTCAATAGATGAAATGTCAAACTATTTGGGGAGATCATTTCTGACATAAAGACAAGTAATTGCCTAAGATACCCAGAATATGGAACTTACTGATCAGAAATTGTTTTCACATAGGTATTTGGTAGAGAGGGAGAGGGAACGTCTGTAATAAATAAAATGAGGGCTATTTTTTTTTCTAAAATGGCATCTAATTAGAAACTTCCTGCTCCTTTGTGTCATCCTCGTGAGATTAGTTTTATTAGCACGCATTGCATCTGTCATTGTGGCTGTATCAGAGAGCATCCTTTCTGCTTTTTATGAGAAATTCTGAAGCCATAAATTATTAAAAGAGCATGTACTTCATATAAGGGCATTATTTCTTAGCACAGCACTCTGAAATATGGACTTCTAATCCTTACTTCTGTTTTGAAGCAGACTACCTGACCTCCTACAAACAATTTTAACTGTTTTGTAAACATTGCAAAAGTTGATTGAAGAGGAATCATGATGATGTCTCCAAGGGGGTTGAAGAAGAAGCTCTGTGCATTTGGCAATTGTGTAAATCAGAGGTGTCCAATTTTGGTAGCTTTAAGATCTGTGGGCTTGAACTCAGGGATGGGATTCTACCAGTTAAAACCTATTCGCTAGAACCGGTTGTTAGAAGAAATTACTGGACTAATCCTGCAAAGAAGGCAGGAAGGAAACATTCTGGTGTTGCTTATAGAAACTGCCTCTCCATTAACCATTATTACATTCTTGGCAGGACTAAACTTCCTGTCTCAGGAACGTCTCTGGAGGTTTTTTTCCCCTTCTTTGCTGATACTTTGCTTATGTATCATTCAAAGTTACAATGGCACTGAAAAAAGTGACTTATGACCATTTTTCCCACTTACGACTGTTGCAGCATCCCCACAGTCATGAGAGGTCAGGCGAGGAGATGCGTGCCTCAATGATATTGAGGCCAGCCAATAACATGACCACCAAGCCATGTCCACCCAGTCACATGAACACCAAGCCACGTCTACCAACTAAGCCTTGCCCACAGAACCAGTTATGAAAAAATTTGAATCCCACCCATGCTTCAACTCCCAGAATTCCCCAGCCTGCCATGCAAACTGGGGAATTCTGGAAGTTGAAGTCCCCAAATTGTGCCACCTGACATATATTACCATATGTAGTGAACATGTGATGAAGCTAAAAATATTGGACAAAAATATGCTCATGGTTGGAAGAAATGATACAATTATGTATTGATTTAAAACCAGAAATATTCCTGTTGGGGATCTTATCTGAAACTTATAGCAAAGAAAATGTATATTTGATTACTCATGTGATGACTGCAGTGAGAATTGTATTTGCTCAAAATTGGAAAAAGGAACAGATTACTATTGAAAAATATGTGATTAGGAAAATATTAGAATGTACAGGAATGAATAGATTAACACTTGTAATTAAAGAAAGAGAGCAATCTGAATGTTATAAGGTATGGGAATTATTCTATCAATGGTTAGAGAAAAAATATGAAAGCTAGATATAATTAATGTAGTAGTTAAGAAGGACAATAGATATTTTTAATAGAAATAAATAAACTAAGAAGAAAGATAGATAAAGATAGTGATATTAAGTACAGTAAGTATAATAAGATAAGAATGGAGAATAATACCATGTGATGAATATGATTGTAAACATCAACTGTATTGCACAAGATATTTGTAACCAGATGACACGTCATCAAATGAAAGAAGATATGTTTGTAATAAAAATAAAATAAAATAAATATTTTTAAAAAGTCCACAAATCATAAAGTTGCCAATATTGGACACCTCTGCTTTAAATTTTAGCAGGAAAAAACATGATGTATGAGGTTGCATTGATAATGTTACTTCACAAAGGGAACTCGTAACTCAGTGTTGCAGTACTACTCAATGTTGCACTATTCAGCAATGACTTTTTCCAATATTTTACACCATCACTTTTCTTAGCTTCTAAACTGATGAATGAAACAACACTGTCCATCTGGATCCTTCCCTTTCCATCTAGACCCTTAATCTTTCTTTAAAGGTTCCTTTCTATCCTTTTTGTAGAATGGTAATCTCATCTTTGTATTCATAGCTGGTGCCATTTTTGTCTAAATAGAAGAAGTGCTTTATTAAGCTATATGCTAAAGGATGTTGTTAAAAAAGAATGCATGCATGCACCAAAAGAGATGTTCTAATTTAGGTCTATATATAACCATATTCTTTAGTTCATAGTTCATCATCATTCTTTACATTCATACCACAAAGAGCCCCAGATGACAAGTTTGCCTTGGGGCACAGATAGCGGTACATAGGCTACCTATGCACCCATATTTAAATGCAGATACACTAAGGACTTGCACCCAGTCACCTTATGCATTAATTGAGATAAAGAGAAATCTTGAGTTAATCTTTAGTTAATTAAAATAAAGAGAAATCCTGGAATGAGAGAGGAACCCAAGAGAAATGCAATGAGAGGGAGGATATATTAATAGAAGTTTAATAAACCATTTATGCCATCTCTCCACACCCTGTCCAATATGCACTGTGGTGGTGGTGGTAGTGATGGTGGTGGTGGTGATGATGATGAAGATGATAACACTGATGACAACAGCACAACCATAATGATGATGGAAAGGAGCAGTCACTTTCCTTCCAGTTTTGGACAAACACTGCTAGAATGACTTAAAGAAGGAAAGAAAGAAAGAAAGAAAGAAAGAAAGAAAGAAAGAAAGAAAGAAAGAGGAGGGAGGGAAGGAGAGAGGGAGGGAGGAAGCAAAGAAGGAAGGAAGGAAGATTGCTAGACAAATTATTTATTTATTTATTTAATTTATTTATTTTTGTCATTGCTTACAAGATAATAGGTATAAGTAAAAAACTAGTTATGAATACATGGATACATATAAAAAAATATAAAAAAGAATCAATAGGACAGGATGGTAGCACGTTGGTGCGCTTATGCATGCCCCCTACAGACCTCTTAGGAAAGGGGTGAGGTCAATAGTAGACAGTCTAAGGTTAAATTTTTAGGTTTGGGGAAGAAACCACAGAGTCAGGTAGAGTATTCCAGACATTGACCACTCTGTTGATGAAGTCGTATTTCTGCAATCACAGGTTGGTGTGATTAACCTTGAGTTTGTATCTTTTGTAGGACATTGCAATGTATGAATTTTATAAACTATACTTAGATCGGACCGAAGCAGTGTAGTTCTAAGGTTTCTAGGTCTAGAATTTCGAGTCTGGTGGCATAAAGTATTCTTCAACGAATAGAGGAGTGGAGACTCTTCTTCTGAAATATTTCTGGACTTCCTTAACTGTGTTAATATCAGATACATAATGTGGGTTCCAGACTTGATGAGCTGTATTCAAGTATTGGTCCAGCAAATGTTTTGTATGCTCAGTTCATCAGATAATATTACCAGAGAAAAAGCTACATAAGATTAGGTTAACAACTCTTTAATTGCCTTTTTGGCTGGTAGTTACAGTGGGCTCTAGCACCTAAGATTAGAAGATGAGTACTCCAAGATCCTTGACAGAGTTTGGATCATCAACAGGTCTTGACTATTCAGCCTGTATTTTATTTTCTGATTTATTTATTTTTTTGCCAATATGTAGAACAGAGCATTTATTTATCGATGATTTAGAAGTTGCCATTTTGTTTGACCTTCTGATACATAGTCAAGGTCTTTTTTGAGGGTCGCAGTGTCATCTGTGGTGTTGAATAGCCCTTACATCATCAGCGAAGCGAAAACCGATGCTCTTGATATGATCACAGAGGTCATTTATGAAGAATATGAAAGAGTTGGTCCTAGAAACACTGTCTTGGGGGGACACCATTGTTGACAGGTACAGAATTTGATAGGATGCTCCCAGTTTGACTATTTGTTGTCTATTTGACAGGAATTCTTCTGTCCAGTTATGTAGGTTGTCTAGAGATACCGTAAAATTTTAGTTTTAGGAGTAGTTTGTCATGTACCACTGAATCAAAGCTTTACAGAGTCTGTGTAGATTGCATCTTGTTGCTTTGCCTGATCGACTTGTGTAGTCCATATGTTTTTGCAGTGTAAGAGTTGCAGATTACAGGATAGTTTTTCCTGAAACCAAATTGTTTAACAGAAAGTTTATAAGAAGAAAAAAAAAAGAAAGTAGTGGAGAGGATGATGGATGGGTTAATGGAGGATGATGCGATTTGGTTAATAAATTAATTCCATGACTTTACAGGTTGAGCCAGCATAAGTGAGATTAGTCTGTAATTTTCAACTAGATGGCCTCTCCTTTTTGAAAGATGGGGGATGACCATGGCTTGTGACCATAGTTGGTTGGCAAGAAGTGGTCCTGAAAGATAAGATTTTTCAAAGATTATGCTTAGAAGTTTGGCTATGGCAGTGGGTAGCTTTTTTAAGAAGTAGGCACATATTCCGTCCGGTCCAAGAGATAGAGATGGTTTTAGATTGTGTAGTGCTTTTTCAACATTGTCTTCTGTAAAATTGATGTGTATCTGATCATTGTAGTTGTTTGTGGTTCGACTAGGAAATACTGGGCTTGATCCATTGCTGGTTACAAATACTGAGCCAAAGAATGTGTTAAAGAGGTTGCCTTTAATGGTGGTGTTGTTGCAGTCTTTACCATTAGGTCCTTGCAGGGGTGGGATGGACCTTGAGTCTTTTAGTTTGTTGTTTACAAAATTGAGAAAGCACGAGTAGAATTGGTGCATAGAAGGTTTTCTTCTTGTTTAATGTGATAATTAATGCATTCAGTTTTTATCTGGTGGCATAAATTTTTGTATCGGCTTTTGAAGTTGGCAACGTGATCATATTTGTTTTTCCACCAAAGTGATTTCTTTTTGGACTGAAACTTCCTTATTGTTATGGATAATTTGTTTATTCTGGTTTTGAGAGTTGTTAATGGTACATATAGTTTGATGACTCTTTTGACTTCAAGTAAAAAATATGTTGTAATGGTCTTAATTATAATTAATTATATAATTAATATATAATTATAAAATTAATTATATAATTAATTATATCAGTTTTTCGATGTGACTGGGAAGTATTAAAATCATTCATTCATTCATTCTTTCATTCATTCATTCAATACATACATGCATACATGTTAGTTTACTTCCCATTTTTCTGTTCTTATGGTACTCCTTTATCTATCTTTTCCATGATTACTTCAGGAAGAGTGGATTTGTAATCGTTTTTTCAGATGCATTTATATTAAAAATGCTAGTTGGGAATATAATGTAATTCACCATTATCATAAGTACCAAAACTGTTCTCAAGCTTAATTGTATTTTTCCTGAACCATTATCAAAATTACACAAACTGGCTCTTATAAGTTTAAACATAACAAAAGGTATGGCTGCTAATGTCTAGGTATGGTGAACTGATGCTTTCCATGTGACACTGAATTATAACGTTCCCTTTAGTAGTCATGATGACACGTCATGATGACAATAAAGGTGCTGAGAGTTGTAGTGCAGAGGTGTCTGAAGGGTTTCTAGGCATTAATTCAACATGCTGACCTTAGTTTTTTGAAATCTTAGTTGTTGTTTTTTTGCAATAGGCACTGTATGCAAATGTATGATGCAGTAATTTATGTCAACTTAGGAAATAGGTTTATTCTCTAATTAACTTAATAGTAGGATGTAAATATGGTAACATTAACCATAATTATGATACTTTATGAAGTATAATAATAATGTCTGAACAGTTGTACTTAAAGCAAGACAAAAAATGTAATAGTTTGTGGCCTTTTGACAATTCAACAAAATGCTTTTAGTATCTGTGCAATGTATATTTTTTGGAAAAGTCCCAACTAACTTAATTACCTCCACAATTACCTCCTGACATTCAGCAATGTTACTTTTAAGATAAGAACTGCAGTCTCTTAAAATCCTGTAACAGCTCTTCATATTTAAAATGAAGATCAGTTAAAATGCAATGTTCCAAGTTTTATAATGGGCAAAGACAATTCTGCACAAGGTGGGATCAATTACTTCATACCGTGCAGGATTATTTGGGGTGTTATATATAGTCTAAGATTAAGTTTTCCTCCATGCTGAACATGGTATCAATTGGATCAATTATCCCATTGAATGATACCAACCTAGCTTTCATTAGGCAAGTATCAAAAGACCATTTAATAAGGCAAGTATAGATTTATAAAAGGATCTCTTGAGCAAATATATCTATCTATCTAAGATCTCTGCCAATCCAAACTGAACACTATGATTTCTATTGCTTGCATGCAGCTCAGGACCCTTATATAAAAAGTAGTTAATGTGTTCCTCTAATGTGTACCGAAAGCATACTTCATTCATGTGCCACGTCAAGCAGTAAATTTGCAACTGACAGGCCAAGGGAGCATACAAAGCTATTGGGAATGGTGGAGCCTGGTCCAAGAAGCTAGAATTCCACTGGTCAGCAAGAAAAGAGGAAGCAGGGGAGAGAGAGAGTTCATCAATCTCCCCCCTTAAACATCCATTTGGGGGGATTTGGGTTGTCTGTATTTAAGGCATAATACATTACATAATATATTATTTAAGGCATAATACAAGTTTAGAACTGAGAATAGGAATGAAAATGAGAATAGGAAATGCACATCCGTTCCCCTTTTGCCCACATAGCTCTACCATAGGTTTCAGAATAGTACAGATTCACACAAAACACAGGCCAACTTCTGTGAAAAAAATAATAATTATTACAGAAATGGAAGATGGTAACTAAATATTGCTATTTATCTACAAAGGTGTGGTCTCTCTCTCTCTCTCTCTTTTCTCCTCCCCCTCGCTTCTTTTTTTGATATTACCCCCTTTTTATCTTCTATTTTTGTGGACTATCGTGGGATCTATTCCAAGTCTTTCATTTATTTCTATGATCTGAATTTCTCAGAGCTGTTTGCATAGAATTTCCTGGTTGGTCAAAGTCATTTAGATCAGGGGTCTCCAATCTTGACAACTTTAAGACTTGTGGACTTCAACTCCGAGAGTTCTTTGCTTGTTGAGGAACTGTGGGAGTTGAGGTCCACAAGTCTTAAAGTTGCCAAGGTTGAAGACCCCTGACAGATGACATGTAATTGGGTTTACATAGCAGTAAATAATAAAGCTATAACTTACCTCTTGTGATTTGTTCTCTACCCTGTTGTTCTACCTTAGCTATTAGAGTTGACTTCTGCTGAGGTCTGTGACTGGGATCTTGCCATCCTCTAGTCCAGTGGTGGGATTCAAATTTTTTTACTACCGGTTCTGTGAGTGTGGCTTGGTGGGCATGGCAGGGAAAGGATACTGTGGTGGCATTTGCCGATTCTCCAAAGTACTCAAAATATCCACTACCGGTTCTCCAGAACTGCTCAGAACCTGCTGAATACCATCTCTGTTCTAGTCTTGCTGGCATAATACACCATTGATAGATATTGCCACTGCCCTTCTCGGCCTTTTAGAAATTCTTCTTCAACCAAGTGTGCCACCACTGCTTCTGTCCTCTTAACACTTGTCTTTCTCATGACCAGACTTTTTCTTCATGGGCTTTTATTTTTTAGTGTCTTCCTCTTCATTTAATGCACATATGTCTTCTTCTCCAATGCCACCTTGTCTTTTCCATGAAACCTACACAATATCATACTATTCAAATGGTCAACTATTCCCTGACCTGAGAGGGCCCTTTAAAATGTTTATTTTTTTATTGCCATAAATCTCATCCAGAAATTGCTTCTTGATAGGGTCTTATAATTGTTAGAGAAATATCCCACCTAGAATCTGGGGACTCTGAAGTCCCAGTCCAGAAAGTCAGAGAGTCAGATAGGTTAAGCCAACAAGTTCAAATTTCTCCTCAGTGTAGGAATTCAAATTAAAATATCCACTGAATAAGTTCCAGGTTGGGAAAACAGGATCAAATATATTGTTGGTATATATCAATGCTTTGAATGAATGCTTGATGAAGATATTTCTCTTTAAGTGCCTCAGAAAACAAAACAAAAAGAAAAATCTAACCTTTAATCCTAAGGAACATGAGAGGGGAAAATACCTTTTCTAGAGGTTGTAAAAAGAGTACCCCTTGACACTTTTAACCAAAGCATAAAGGCAGAGGGTGTCATCTGTGAAGCACAAAGCATTTGTCAGTGCAGAATACACCTGCTTTTCCTCATAACTATCAATATTTCAAAGAAATGCATGGTTACTTTTGAACCAGATAATATATTTTTTCTGTGTGAGATATATTTTCCGGTAAATATATACCCGGTCCTGGGTGAAAATGTTGCAGCTATGATCAACACCCTTTGTAAATTGTTATGAATTATTACAGTTTTGAACATTGAAGAAATGTCTTTTTTCTTCTATCCTAGCCTTGTCCTTAAAGTCTCTTAAATTTTGTTTTAAAATAGAATAGATACACTATTAAAAAAGATCAACATTTCTTTAGGACAGCATTTAACAAAGAAATCTTAGGCTATAAATACTGTACATTTCCTCAGCCAAAGGAGCATCTAATCATCCTACCAGACTGAAATGCGACTCTTTGTGGTTTGTCTTTGAGAGGAAAGATAAACTTCAAATTGTTAACTCATCTCCAGAGACTCATTATTGCCTAGAAATGTTAGATAGACTGTTACTTAAATCAGAACAAGAATGGATGTCATCCTAGCAATGAATACTACAAGCTAACAATCTTCGTTCCTAAATGTTATATGGATATATTTGTGTAGCATTCTAAACAGGAAGCATCTATTCCTTTGTTCCCAAAGTCTTACAAATATAATGGCACAATTTTGTAATTCAAAAAATAGTACATTGTTTTTTAATTTTTTATTGTATCATTGTTTCTTCTTCTTCTTCTTCTTCTTCTTCTTCTTCTTCTTCTTCTTCTTCTTCTTCTTCTTCTTCTTCTTCTTCTTCTTCTTNTTCTTCTTCTTCTTCTTCTTCTTCTTCTTCTTCTTCTTCTTCTTCTTCTTCTTCTCCTTCTTCTTCTCCTCCTCCTCTTCCTTTTCTTCTCCTCTTCTCTTCCTCCTATTCTTCCTCCTTCTCCTTCTTCTACTCTTACTCTTCCTCCTCCTTCTCCATTATGTGAAATTAGATGTTCTTGTAATATATTTTTTCAACATTCAGACAGCATGTTCCTTCCTTCCTTTCCTTTCTCATTGTTAACTGAATTACAAAAAAGTGCATGAATTACAGTATTCTTGCAAATAGTTAAATTGTTAGGAAGTACTTGGAAAACCAAGGTTCCATGCCCTGATCAATGATATATCCAGATTCTACCCTCAAAGCTTTCTGTGTCATCTTTTACCCTTTCGTAAACTAATTAATACTTCTCATGATAAATGCTTACCACTATCCTAGCCATGGTGGTGCAGTGGTTAGAATGCTGTATTGCAGACTAACTCACTGCTCACTGGCAGGGGTTCAATCCTTACCAGCTCATGATTGACTCAGCCTTCCATTGTTCCGAAGCTGGTAAAATGAGGACCGATATTGTTGGGGGCAATATGCTGACTCTGTAAACCACTTAGAGAGGGCTGTAAAACACAATGAAGTGGTATATAAATCTAAGTGCTATTGCTATTATCTAGTCCCAATTCAAAGCTGAACTCTGAATATCACAGAGAACAACCTATTCACACATCCTAAGTACTAGGACAGTGGTGGTTAACCTTTTCAGCACCGAATGCTGAAATGGGAGCGCGTGTCTGCCAAAAAGGAGTGTTGAAACACACGTGCGCACTGGAAACAGGAACAGCAGCTCCCAGTGCACACATGTGCACCAGCCACCTGGTCTTTCAGCTTCTAATACACATGCATGTGCAAAGACCTGGTGGCTGGCTAGTTTGTAATGCACATGTGTGTGCAAAGACCAGCTGGCCAGGGCGCACATGCACATTAGAAACCAGCTGGCTAGCTGGTCTTCATGCACAAATGCACATTAGAAACTGGCCGACCAGTTGGTCTTCATGTGCGCATGTGCGTTAGAAGCTGGAAGACCAGGTAGCTGGTGCACAAGCATGTGCTGGGACCTACTCTTTTGGTTTCCGGTGCTCTCGCACGTGAAGACCAGCTGGCTGGTATGCACCAGAACCCAGAAGAGCAACAGGCAACATCTGGTGTGCCTGGAGAGATGGTTCTGCATGCCACTTCCAGTACACATGCCATAGGTTCGGCATCATGGTACTAGGAGCTTTCTAAAATGTCTCCTTGTAAAACAAACATCTATATATAGATAGGTATTGTCCATTCACTACAACATTTAAAGTTCTGCTAGAAATAAGGATTTTCTTTTCTTAACTAATTATGGGGTGTTAAGAATTTTCTTTGAGTATATTCTGTAATTCTCAGAACTTTTTCATTTTGGTTGATTCATTACAATGTTGCTGTAATGTCCTTACTTCTTGCAACTCAAGGACATTTATGTATAAAACTCAAACCATTGTTAAGAAATAAAGATTACAAAAGCAACCCAGGTTCACCATCTGTTCCCAAAGCATTTCAGAACAGGGAAATTTTTACTGCTTTGCCAAATGCAAGGAAGACCTTACCTTCAGAGACAAGGTGTAGCAAGACAGTGAAGAGAACAAGTGTGTTTGGTTATTTTCTATGTTATATCATCCTTACCTGATAGAGGAGAAACTAGTGTCAATAGCTCATGCTCTCATCATCACTTATAAACACTACTGTAATGCACTTTATGTGGGGCCATATTTAAAGGCTATCTAGAAATTATAAATAGTCCAGAATGCTGCTGTTTGTGATTTAAATAACCTCTGACATTAGATGTATGTTATACCTACATTATATTTCAGGTTCCGATTCAGTCCCAGGTAGATTTAAAATACTTGTCATAGGAATGATTTGGCCACCTAGTTTTAAAGCAGATTATGTAGGACATAGCTCATTGTATGATATTTCGAGAACATTAGAGAGCCAGTTTGGTCTAGTAGTTAATGCATCAGCAGTAGCATAGCAATAGCATTTAGACTTATATATCATTTCACAAGGGATGTGGTGGCTCAGTGGCTAAGACACTGAGCTTGTCAATCAAAAAGGTCAGCAGTTCAGCGGTTCAAATCCCTAGCACCACATAACGGAGTGAGCTCCCGTTACTTGTCCCAGCTTCTGCTGACCTAGCAGTTTGAAAGCATGTAAAAATGCAAGTAGAAAAATAGGGACCACTTTGGTGGGAAGGGAACAAAGTTTTTGTGCATCTTCGGCATTTAGTCATGCCAGCCACATGACCACAGAGACATCTTAGCACTGGCTCTTCGGCTTTGTAATGGAGGTGAGCACCATACTCTAGAGCCAGAAATGACTAGCATGTACGTGCGAGGGGAAACTTTACCTTTACCTTACCATTTCATAGTGCTTTACAACCCTCTCTAAGCAGTTTACAGACTTAGCACCTTGTTATCAACTATCTGGATCCTTATTTTACTGACCTCAGAAGGATGGAAGTCTAATTCAACCTTGAGCTGGTGAATAAGCAATACATATTCTAACCACTGTGCCAGCAGGCTACAAAACAGGAGGCCATGAGTTCAAGTTCTCCTTTAGCTATGAAAGCCAGCTGAGTGACTTTGGCCCAATCACAGTCTCTCAACTCAACTCACAAGGGTGCTGTTGTGAACAAAAAGAAGAGGGAAAAGAGGAGCATTCGATATGTTTGATATGTTATTTGTAAAAAATAAAATAAAATAAAATAAAGGTGGGATACAAATAAATCAAAAAATAAATAAATAAAATTGGCATAGCCAAAAACTGGAAGATATTGTTTCTTTTTTTGCAGTGCCAATACTATGAAAGGAAGTCATCCTGAGATTAGATCAGCTCTCTTCCTGGTAGCCTAAAAGAAGTTATAAAAAAACATCTTGATTTAAAGAGCCTTTCAGTTACATCACCTGCTCCTTTCGTTCTTATTATATTTCTCTCATTCTTTGTTTTGTGACTTCTATCATTTTTAATATACATTTTAATTTCTTTTAAATGCTTAAGTGCCTTACATTCATTTTCTCCTTCCTCTTTCTCCTTCCCTCTTCCCCTTTTTTTTCTTCATCCAATGCAAGTCTTCCTGCTAAATCTACAGGTAGGTTGCCAGGGAGCTCAGAAGAAGGGCAATATTCAAGTTCTGCAAGTTCTGCAAGTTCTGCAAGACACAAATGTGAAATTTGGCCCACTGGCCTGTCAACCAGTTCCTTCCTTTTTTAGTTTCCATTCACAAAACAAAGAAGAGAAAACAAAGAAGAGAAGTTAAGACATGGTGAAACAGGTGAGTTTTCTTGAGCTTTCATGGCAAAGAAGAGGACTTTCTAGGGATGATCCAAAGGGCTTTTCAAAATGCTGACAATGGCAGGAGAACAAAGGTGCAACGGTAAAGGAAGCTGCAATAACCTTCATTTTTGAAAGATTTTATGCACACTATGTTTTTCTAAGCAAAGTAGTATACAGTTGCACTCTCAATTTACAGGTTTCAGTAGAAATAAATGTGAAACAAAGCTTAATATATTTAAGAGAATGAAAGTAATTGAAAGTGGCTTGGTTAATGAGACTGGAAAAGGAAACATTTCCTTCCCCACCCAGGAGCTCCTTCTTGTACAATGTTCATACCTGTTCTTTCATTTTCTACAGTATTATCCAAAGAACTCTTACTGTAAGTTCCCTTTCCCAAGCTTAATTGTTTAATAGGCTGAGACATTCATTTCAAAATAATCTGTTAGAAAATACAACAGTTGTTTATCATTCAATTAGCCTTCAAATTAGATCTTGAGTGACAATATATTTAATTCCATGACAGGTTTGAATACATTTACAAACACAGTATAACAGGAAAATGGAACAGAATCCTGAGAGACCTCAACAAACAAACAATTGTGGAGTCTTTCCTTCCTTCCTTCCCTTCCTCCGTCCCTTTCTTTCTTGGTAATTTGAGATATTTGGTACTTGCAATATCTGTAAAGTTAGTAATACCGTTTCCCCCAAAATACAACATATCCTGAAAGTAAGTCCTAGCTTAATATTTACACGTGTCCAATATAAGCCCTACCCCAAAAATAAGCCCTAATTAAGATCCTGCCCACTCCAGAGTACACTGGTAAAAATTAAGCTAGGTTGGGGATACGGGGTGGTGGAGATGCCCTACTACTTACCTTTGGACAGTTGTAGCCAGGCCTCACATACCCCAACACCTGCCTTGCTGGTCCATTTCTTCTGCAGATGGCAAGGCTGGTAAAGCTCCAGAGCTTTGTTACCCACTGAAGAGGATAGAGTGGATTTCTCCAGGAAAGCCTTGCCAGCCACAGAAGAAATTCCTGAAGGCCTCTGACAGCGAAAAGGAAGCCGGGGGCGATGCGCGCAAGTGAGGTTAGTCAGTGGATGACATCCCCCCCAAAATTAGACCTGGTGCCTTTTTTAGTGGCAAAAAAAGTACAAGACAGGATCTTATTTTTGGGAAAACATGGTCGTCTCTCAAAGTAGAATTTCTTATTCTAAGAACAATCTAGTTTTTTTCCTCTTTAATCTGAGATCTGGAATATATATTTTCTCCTTTGTGTCATTCTGTGTGGCACTTTGTGACTTCTGATGACTGCCTGGACAAGTCCCTGCAGTTTTCTTGGCAAGGTTTTCAGAAGTTATTTGTGACTGCCTTCTTCATAAGATGAGAGAGAGTGACTGGTTCAAGGGCTCCTACATGGCTTTGTTCCTAAGGCGAGACTGGAACTCATAGTCTCCCAGTTTCTAGCCACCATATTAACTATTACATCAAATTGGCTTTTACTGAAATATAATTTAAATTATATTAAAGAAAGATGCACTAGGATGGTTACTTAGAAATACCCTTCATGGACAAGGACTCTATGTTGTTTAAAAAAAACTTCTGTAGATAGCTGGCATTTCCAAATGAAATTCTATTTAAAGCTTACAAAAGCATTTAGGGTAGTCTGTAACTTCCCTTAGTTTCATCTGCAGTGCTTTGTACATCTTCATTGATATTCTGACACTAACATTTTGTTCGCTTCAGTTGGTGGGAAATCCTGGGATGTTTGCTTATGTTGGCTATTGTTCTTGCTGATGTCCAAGCTGATTAATCAGCCATTGTCCTTGTTCTGATGCACAGGTTTCCCCACTCATCATTGCATGCAAGCAAAGGCAATTTCTTAGGCTGATGACTCCACCTCAGGCATCAAGAAAAAAATGTGAAAACTTGTTGGAGGTTGTTACTCTGTTCCCACTCCAATGATCTCTATTTTTACTGTAGATGTATCACAAACCCTTTGAAAGCGAGCAGATAGCTGAAAGACACTGGAAGACTGAAGGGGAGCTGAACATATTAATGCATTTCTTGAGGATAAGGTCATAGAAGGGATATGATCGAAGAGGAAATTAAAAAATAATTTTCAGGTATCCTGAGACTGTGGTGGGGGGGGAGTCTATCTGTAGTAGATGCTGGGAAGAAACTATGGTGAATTTTGGAATTATATCTGAATCCTGATAATCGGTTAGAAAACAATTGTTGCTATAGTTAAGAACTGTGTTCTTTGCTACACTTCTAAAAACTAAAAATTTCTTGATCCATTATTTTTTTAGAGAAAGAATTTTCTTACATATTCAACTATCACTTACCCAATGAAATAAGCATTTTAGTTTTTCAGGAGGTTACAATAACAAACTAGTTAGCCAACAACCCAAACTGGATCAATTTCTTATGTGACAATATGTATGATATGGTAAATATGGTCAATATGGTCAATAAACCAATAATAGGAATAAAATTAAGAAAGGTTGGATGATCATTGTTTAACTGAAAGAAAAGGCCACTTGGGTATTATCATCATTAACAGTCATTGGTACCAATTAACTTAGAATTTTGCTAACAATCTAATAAAGGATTGTTATTTTTTAGATACCAATATTTCTTATACCAGTAATAATCTTGACATCCTCCAGTTAAGTTGATATGGTATGAGAAATATGGTATGAGAAGAGATGGCAAAACCTGGGGGTGGACTGAAAAGAAGGATTAGCCTAGAGCCTATGTCGCCACAAATTAATGAAGTCCAATTCCTCTTGAAATCTCTTGATTCTTATATAATGGTCAGACTCTGAGTTTACTCAGAGCCCGTCAGCTCTGAATATGCCAAGCAGCAAGTCAGCTGGCCATGTCACTTTATCTCTGCTGCTGCTGGATCTGTATTTCTGCTTGTGTGCTGGCCGATGGCTTTGGAATGACTTAGCAGAGCTGAGGATGGATTCTGCAACAACTGCGAGGATGGAAGATGGATTCTGAAGCAACTGCAAGGCTGTAGGATGGATTCTGCAACAACTGTGGGGCTGTTGGAACTGGCTCTTTTCATGTATTGATGTGGTGCATATTGTTAAAGAGGGTTGGGACACATATAGGTGATAATTAAGCCCTAGGTTAAAACACGGTGAAGGTGGCACCAGGTGGGGATCAGTTAGTGAGGGTCAGAATAGGTTAGGGATATAGACATGTTAATAGCATTTAGGAATAATGGGTTAGGCGTGGCCAGAATTAGAACTGTGTGTGGTGGGGTGTGTCTCATGATAATGGTAATAAAAGGAAAGGGAGCAAACTCAAACCCAACTCTTACCTTGCCTGGCTTTTAGCCTTTCTTGTCAGAGAAGAGTATTTGTTGTGTGCTGAGCTAATGAATACCATTGCACTACAAAGGAGCTGGAGTTTGTATACATTTCAGGATAAATCTTCAATACTCAAGGACTGGCTGAGAATAACTCTAACCAGGTGCTGACCATTAGATGAGAAGAATCCTCTGCCTGCATAGGCATGATCAGCAATAAATCAGTTTAACTGAATCTTCATGTGTGGGCCTGGTTTTTCACACCTAACAAGTACAACTATATTAAATACTCTGCAGTTCTAGACTAGATTTTCAGTCTTGCTTAATTCTATTTGGTCTGCAAATTTGCAATGATTCTGATAGTATTTACACTGAGCACTTTTTTGTTTCATCCACTTCCTCTAGTTTTTGCTCATCTCAATTTTATAACATCTTCATTTCATGATCTGTAACACTGTCATTTTCTTCATTATTTGGGATCCTTTTTTCTAAACCTGTAATTCTTTTGTTTTGGAAGCTACATGGTTTTATTTTGTTTGAGAAATTTTAAGCGATGAGGATCAAGGAAATAAAGATTTCTTTTAGTTTGATTACCAAGAATGTTATCATACAGACTAACAAATTGTTCATAGGTCTCAAAAATGACATTTGTGAAGTACTTGTTTTCTCTTTGAGAGGCAAATTGTTGAAAACATAGGAATAAAAGTAACCAAGACAAAAGAAGAAAAGTGCTTCAGGTTTAATAGAGGCTATACTGAACAAAAAATAAATAAATCCCAGAACAGTGAAAGTCTGAAAAACATTTGCTGCATTTTAATAACTTAGATGAAAGACTTACATTTGCAAATTATAGCTCAGCTTCAAAAACCTAACACAGGAAGGCACTAAAGAGTTTGCAAGGTCACATTTCCTGGGGAAAGGTGTAGTTTAGATAATCACTGTTAAGATTATCCCACAATCTGAGCATTCAACAGAGCAGGTTGTTACATTATCAATTATCATGACATATTAAACCAAACTGCAAGTTATAGGAGTCACAAAATGAGTACCTTTGGAATGAATCAGGACAATACTACTTTCAATTGGTCAGACAAGATGCACACAACTGTAATCATCACAATTTTGTGTCGTTCTTTCTCTGTTCATTGATTTGCTGATCTGTTTCTGAGGGATAGATTGGGGAAGAGAAATATTCTTCAGTGTTTATTTTTAAAAAGAGTTCATCTCATCATCAAATGATTATGGTAAAATGTGATCCAGTCTATTAAAAAAAAAACTACAAAGCATTATATATCTACTATGTTGAGAAAAAGTGCAGAGAAGACCAACAAAGACTGGGGGCTAAAATGTATGAAGAAGGGTTGTAGGAACTGAATATGTCTAGTCCAATGAAAAGAAGAACTAGGGTGACATGATAGTTGTTTTCCAATATCTAAAGGCCCTGTCACACTGCCCAACGGATGCAAAATGTTTGTAAAAAGGACACAGCGGACGAGAAAAATGGAAATGTTCCATCACCCTTGTTATCCCGCTTCTCAAAGGGGCCGAAAAACTTTGCATAAGTAGAAGCTGGAGATAACACGGAAAGGAATTGGACGGGGGGGACGCAGACGCGGAAATGGGATAAGCGGATGCGAGGAACGGACAGCCTGGTGATGGAAGCGGGATGGAAGCAGATGCAGAGCGGATGCAGAGACGGATTGCATAGAGAATGCGTAGAGGTATGCGGTACGAGGATCCGTTAGAGGATGCAGAGTGGTCGCACGAGCGGATGCGAGTGAGAGTCGGTGCAGACGTTTAGAGGGAGTGCAGAGTGGATGCAGAGCGGATTGGTAGAGGATGCAGAGGTCATGACTCAGCGGGATCACGGCAGGAACGAATTGCAGGAGCGGATGCGTAGTGCGATTGACGCCGGTTGCGATAGCTGCATCCGCTTTCATCCCTTTCTCCGTCTGTGCTACTAACAAGTGCGCTTGCGCCATCCGTTCCACCTTCCTCCCATGCGTCCGTTTTACCCACTGGAAACGGATTTGAGTCTGCGTGGATGTGCAGACGGATGCCTAGACGGACTATAGCAGATGCGTAATGGATGCTAAGGCCTAGGTCCCACTGGGCTGACAGACACAAAACTATGTATAGTTTAAGGACACAGCGGACGGCAGTAATTTCGAAGGGGGGATGCCATCCATTGTATCACCTTCAAAAAAGTCGGAGAAAACTTTGCATAAACACGATACGCGAAAAGAAACGGATGGTGGTAGTAATATGTAGCGGGACGCAATCGGTTAAATGGCATGTTCAATAAGGAAGGCCTAGTGGTGACGCGGATGACACCTCCGCGAAAGGGTTCCGGCGGAGAATTTTGAAGGCGGCAGCCGCATAGCAGCACTGAAGCGGATTGCGATCACGTACGCGTAAAGGAAAGAAAGGGATGCGTGCAGATGTATATCGGGATGCAAACGCATCCTTTCTATTTCCGTGCTACCTAACGATTTAACGTAGTGCGCCATGTAGCCTTCTTTTTCCTCCCCTCTTTTCCGTGTGAAGTTCGCGGAGGTCGATGCCAGAGGATGCAGAGCAGGGATGACAGCGGGACCGTTTAATGGGATGATAAATTGGACATAGAACGTTTTGTCCATGGATTTACATCGTACACGGCGGAGAAGTTCATGTTACCGTTCCACGCGTTCACAAAGTTTTGTGCAGCTCAAAACTTCTTGCACGGATGAAATCGCAGTGGACGGATCCTCGATGGATAGAGCATATGAAATGGATGCATAGGGTTTTCTAACGGATGGCAAGCTTTTTTAACGTTTTACATCCTCTTTGCATCCGTAAGTGCAGTGGGACAGGGCCTTTAGGTTAAGATGTTTCTTGTTAATTTCCAGGACACCCTTCTCTTTTAACCTTTCAGATAAAATCCCAGTCTTTTATTACAATCACTGATCAGTAAATAGCCATCACATCTTCTTCCATTGGGGGAGATTCTTTACCTTTTCAAATAGAGTGCTAGAGAAGAAGGGAAATTAATTTTCCATCAATTTAATGTTGGAGGTCATATGTAAGTATGACTCTTGTTTTAAATTCTTTAATGCCTGAATTTTACAACCCATATCCTGAATGTTGATAGTAGAGTGAAGTTAGTACTAAAAATAATAGTGCTGTTTTCATACAATGAACATTTTTTGGGGAAAAAAATAACATGTGCAAAGACATACCTGGACAAAGAGTCTGCAAGTAAAAAGTTAATCTTATAAATAAAACGGGATACCAAGACAAAAGAACTGTTTGTCCTATTCATAAAAATGTATTTTTCAATGGATACTGTAGAAGTATCCATTGTTCTGAATTGTTCTGAGCAATGTAGAACAATTGCACCTCTTACATAATTTGTTTATGCCAATTGTTATTATTCAAGAAACAGTATTTCAGAACCTGGTAATATATATTCTATTAGCTTCCTAAGCAACATTGGTTTAATTTATAATCCTTAAAAATCTTCTAGAAACCAAGCTATACAAATTTCCAGCTGCTCTTAAGAACAATAAAACAACTTCAAGTGTATAACTTAAGTGCAGTTGGCTTTTCATCTCACATGTGTACGATCCATAATGGTACTAACAAACAAGAACTGGTAGAAAACTGAAACCAAGAGAAGCAAGTCTTTTGTGTTAATTGTCCTAGGAAATAATTAGCAAGGTAAAAACCAAAACAAAATTGTGAATACTGACAATAAACAAGTCATAGATTATATTTCCTTTGTTTTAAAGGACAATCTATAGAAGCCCACTTGAGTAAAATCCTCTCCTGGCCACCCTTTCTCCCCCAACTTTGTCCATGAAAGAGAAACAAGAGAAAGAGAAAGAGAGGGAGGAAAGGAAAGGAAGGGAAGGGAAGGGAAGGGAAGGAAAGGAAAGGAAAGGAAAAGAAAAGAAAGGAAAGGAAAGGAAAGGAAAGGAAANGAAAGGAAAGGAAAGGAAAGGAAAGGAAAGGAAAGGAAAGGAAAGGAAAGGAAAGGAAAGGAAAGGAAAGGAGAAAGTGGCAAATGTTCAAGGAGCCTAATGTATGGTACCTGTCATAAGCAAGAAATCAGTTTGATTCAGTACATCATCCTAAATTCAGTGTTATAACATATAGGAATGTGCCCTTTACACATCTCTCTGTGTGTATGTAGATGTGTGAATTTCTCTATGAATAAAGATGTGGGAGAGGAGACTTTTCCCTGACTCCTAGGCTTTAAGCCTGAAGTGGCAATAATATGTTCGAGCCTGCCCCAACCTTGGCCTTCATGCTGCTCCTCTTTCTCCACTACAGGATGAAAAGGAGATCTTCCATTAAGTTTGCTTTCAAGCTCAGTAGGTGAGGCAAAATCACAAAACCAAGGGATACGAAGAAAGAGGAAGAACAAACAGCAAGATGAGAATGAGTGAGTTAAAGAGAGCAAAAGAAGAAACAAGAGAGCAAGATTAATCATGGATCATTTGCAGGATAGGTGGATGTTGTAATCCTTGATTCCTTAAGAAGAGTGGGTGGTTTCTTAGTGAAACAGGACAGGTAGCAAACCTGAGTCCACCTCACCAACTGGATCTGAACTTTGCTGGTCTGTCTATCAAACCACGACTCCTACTTTCTCAGTTCTACACTACCTTACAGAGAGCAAATGGTCATTGTTTTTCTGCCCAACTGCTTTCCTCAACTTTTCTCATCTTAAAGTTGTAAAGATAGTAGCACTCACTGGCTTCATGGTAAAAGACACTAGAGATTGGTGGTCAGGACAGCATAATTTGTGGAACCCCAAAGACTGGGAAAAAAGCATCATAAATCAGGTGTCTGGATGTGTCCTGGGAAATGAAGAACAAGGTTATGATCTTGAGTTATGACAATGCAATTACAATCTCGGGGGTGGGATTTTGGTGTAAACTTAGTCACAATAAAATGTGTTCTTATCCACTTTTTGAAAAAAAGAAAAAAAATCATTGTGCTCTTACCTCAGTTCTTTTTAAGAATGGAAAATACTGCTTAAAATACATTTGAGAATTTCCAAATAATTATGGACAAAAGAACTTAGTCAATTTGAGTTTAAGAACAAGAGTTTTAAGAGTCTGCATGATTTTGCATGAAGTTGCTGTCCCTTTTAATGCTGAAGGTTTACCTCTAGACAAAATGCACAAAACCTCTTAATTCAGACTAAGCAAGTACTGGAAAATCAGTCTGTATTATTGAACTGTCCTTTGATTAAGAGAAGATAGAATAGAAAAATTATTAACAAGCTGTACTCGAAGACGCCTCTCTCTCTCCCTCCTTCCCTTCCTCTCCCTTCTCTCTCTCTCTCCCTCTCCCATTCCCTCTCATATGTGATGTTGAATTAGTACAATAAATCACTTAGTAAAAAACCAATGTAGATACAGTAGGCCCTTTACTTATTGCTTACAGAAAAAATAAGAAAAATCAATTGTTTAAATGTATTAAGGTTGCCACCTTTTGACCAAATGGGAAAAAAAGGAGTGGAAAAGTATTTTAAAAACTGGTTTGTATGGCTGCAGTGATATTAATTTAAGTAGAACTATGAACACACACATAGTAATGCATATGGAACCAGAACAATTAAATTGCAAAAAAGAAGAAATACATTCAAATGCTGAATTTCACCAGCTTCGTTCAAGGTCTAATTATTATTTCATTGGCATCCTACCACAAACATATGGAAATATGTAGAAAATGGATAACTCCTCAGTGCACTCATCAATGGTATTTGCATAACTGTGAATGTTCATTTCTTTTTTACTCTTGTGGTCTTCTTTGCTATTAATAACTCGTCAACTACAGTAATAAAATTGAAAGACCAGATGGCAGAGCAGTAGTATGGAGCTAAACCTATCCTGGAAGGGGAACGCAGCTCTTTGGAGATGTTTTAATCTGGTATCATGAATATGCATGTGGCATAGTGAGATCCTTGGTCCACTGTAAACCTTTACGTACCAGTGTCTAAAACACAAGGATCCCAATCCAAGTTGAATTTAGGAAGGGATGGACATCTGATCAGTGAACTGAACATTAGTTGAAAAGCAGACACAATCCTATAACTGTGAAAAAGGCTACTTCTGTCTAATATCTGTGCACCAGACAATCCGCTCCATAATTCTGCTCCTGAACAGCGCAATCTCACTGCATTTTTTTTCCTGCAAATCAGAACAATTGCTTGATCAGCTGTGATGTCTGAAACTGCAGAAAAGCATTTCCCCATGCAGCCCTGCAGTTCTTGAGAACTCAGGAGCTATTCATTCTCCCATAGGCATTAATTCCAGGGTTCCCCCCTCCCTCCCCACCCCAGCTGCCAGCTACTTTCTCTCCCTGCCTAGAGATACCTACAACATCTACACAATACTTTCGATGCTCCGAGGTTGGTGAAAATAAAAACAATCATGTGTCAGGTCAGAATTGCCTTTAAAGAATCAGAAAGCTGAAAGAGGGATGATTTGGTGGTGCACATTACAATGCTAATAAATATGAGTGAGATAACTAATATGATTGTTAGCTTTGTTCAGGTGATTATCCAAATTATTCTGGTGCAAAATCCTGTTGCTTGGAACAATAATAAAAACCCCATTGATTTTTGATTTGATTTGATGTAATTTACTCTCACATAATTTGAAAAGGCTGACAAAATAAACGTATTCCAGCAGTCATAATATCTAATCTATCATTTTTTTAAAAAAGGTAAAAGCTTGTTTTCTAAGCTGTCTCTCAATAAGATTGATGCACAATTTAACCATCTGTATTTTCTAGCAGAAAACAACAATTGCACTTCACATTCACTTGTGAGATTCCCTGGGTACTGACAACTTCTAGTAGGAGAAAGAAATGCCTGCCTTATTGTTAGGAATTTGCCTTTCTACTTATTTTTTTTTTTTTTAATGTAGAAAGCCTCTTTATTTTTTAATAATTCAGATGCCATAAAAGAAGATCTGCCCTTGTCGCAGGAGAAGGACTGGGAAAAGTGTTAGCACAAATGTTTTGCACATTACCATGCCATCAAAGGGACTAACGGAGGAACACAGAAATCCCTTTGAAGGTGTCCATACAAACCTATGGAGAAACAGATGACATTCTTGAATCCCCAATGAAGTCATTATGATCAGCGATACTCTAATGAACACCAAATATACTCATAATGAGAGGACCTTAAGCATTATTTTAATCAATTATGTCACAATAGTGTGGGAGTATATCAACAGCACTTATAATCTGGATGCTCTAGTTGGAAACTATAAATGTCTAATTAACATACTTCGTTGTTTCGATTCCTGTCACTTCAAAAGCGAGGAAATTTACAATAGTTTCAGGATGTTTTCCTAAGACAGGATGAAAAGGCCTGCTAGGATCTTTTCATAATCTCTTAATGATCCCATAATCCCTTTCAGGGTGGAGTCTGGGCAACTGAATGAAGCTGAGTGATTACTGGCCGGATGCCCTTCCTGTCACCAATGTGGAGTTATATTTAGCAAAAATATTCTCATTGTGTCCAGAGAGAGAAATATCTCCCTCTACCTACGATCAAACTCACAGCCTCCTGATTGTGAGGTGAGAGCGCCACTTCTAAGCTACTGCACCACTGCTGCTAGGATCTTTTGTAAGGTTTAAAGTGGTCTGATGCTGTTTTGAATGGTAAGAATCTAGTTGAGCAGTGCATTGAGGAGGATCTGCTTACTAGAGGTCCAATATTTGATGGGTTGCCATAAAGAAGAGGGGGCCAACCTATTCTCCAAAGCACCTGAAGGCAGGACAAGAAGCAATGATGGAAAGTAGGCAGTGGTGGGATTCAATTTTTTTTACTACCAGTTCTGTGGCCATGGTTTGGTAGGCATAGCAGGGGAAGGATACTGTAAAATCTTCTGTCATGCCCCTGGTGGAGACTGACTCTGAGAGAGAGGAGGAACATCCAACAGGGAGTAGAAGTGTGGCTTCGGAGGTTGTGGAGGAGGCTGGGAAAGGGCAGAGGCCAGCTGAGCAGTCAGAGAAAGACCCATCCCCTCTCCATCCTAAAGCACGCAGGAAGGAGAGGATAAGGGAGAGACGTGGTATACTCGGGAGGAGAGGGCCTTGATCTTCTTCATGGGCTGCAGCTATGACAATTGAATAAGAGGTTGGACATGTGTATGGGCGAAAACTGGAAACAAAGCGTGGAAATATGTCTAGTTTATGGTTCCTATCTGAGTTTGGCGTCATTCCCAGTGTGTGTTATCTGTGGATGTCCTCCAGTCCTTATCTTTCCTGGTTTGTATTGCTTTTTTCCTTCTTCTTGTAGCTGTTTGTGTGGAAGTTTTTTGTCTTCTGTCAAGGATATTCAGAGCTTGGAAGCAAAGTGAAGGAATAAAAGGGGCTTCACCTGTTTTCTGTGATTGTGTTTGTTTTGTTTGTTTTGTTTTGACCCACCCTGGGTCATCACATCTCCAGTCAGAGGTGATATTTACCAGTTCTCCGAATTTCCACTATCGGTTCTCCAGAACTACTCAGAACCTGCTGAATACTACCCCTGAAAGTAGTCAAGGAGAGAGCCAATCTAGAACTAAGAACTAGGTTGGTGAATTGAGCAACCTATCATAAAAGTTTAGAATCCAATGTTTGGCAGGAATATTCTTTGGACTGACTAGAAGTCATCCAAGTCCCTTCCAACTCTGTTATTCTATTGTTATTCTGTTATTCTATTATTCCATAGCTTAGCTCAAACATGGTGGCAGATAATCAGGAAGGACAGTAGAGAATGGGGCAGGAGCAATCATGCCTGCTCATACTAGACTTCATGCTTCTGGGAGTCAGGGTGTCTGTAGGGAATGAAAAAAGTAATTTGTGACTATTTTTCACACTTAATGATCTTGGAAGCATCCCCATGATCATGCAATCAAAAAATTCAGATGTTTGGCAACTGGTTCATATTTATGACAGTTGCTGTGTCCCAAAATCAGGTGATCACTTTTGCGACCTTCTAACTAGCAAAGTCAATGGGGAAGCTAAATTCACTTAACAGCCAGGTTACTAGCTTATCAACTGCACTAATTCAGTTAACAACTGAGGCAAGAAGGGTCATAAAATAGAGCAAAACAAAGGTATCACTTAACAACAGAAATGTAGGGTTCAATTGTGGTCGTAAATCAAGAACTACATCTATAGGTCTCCTTCGAGGGGTTTGGACTAAATAATCTTCAAAGTCCCTTCCAAATGTATTACTATTAAATATTTCACATGCCTGTGGTTTGGAATTACCCAACTATTAACCTATTCTTTTAGTTCTGTTTTAAGACACTATACTATTGTCAGAAGTGTAGTTAAATGGGTGGCAGTGATGGCCTTTAAGAGGAGTTGGGTCTGTACTTGAGGAGTTACTTCCTCTACTCCTTCAACCCTGCAACAATGCTGTTAATCCAGGACAGTCCACAACTTCATTCTATGGCTCAGTTCTAGTATAGAAGAAATAGTCAACAATCAACGCAGAGCTGTATTTAACCCCTGGCCAGAGAAATTCAATACCAGAACAAAACAGTTGCATGTTAACTCTAGGATTGAGGTGAAAGATTAAGATCATTTATACTTTTCCACATTGAGTAGAAAAAGCATTTTTTTAAAAAATCATCAGACTGTAATTAGACATTCTCTGTTCTATAAATCAAATGTATTGGGCTATAGCTTCTATCCTTCTCAATCTATATGTTATAATAATGCTAGCTGGGGATTATGGGAACTAACGATCAACACAACTGGAGAAAGCCCAATTGAAAAGGCTGCCTTAAATCTTGAATATCCCAGGATAAATATTAAAGCTCTGTTAGGTCTATTTATTCCATAAAATTGCAAGTAGTTCTCCCTAGGCTGTTTTTAAGGGAAAAAATCCTAACTCCATGATTATTTTCACTGTAAGTAATAAATAATATTTCTTACATGGTCAGATAGAAAATACAGCTCCCTTAAGCCTTGCTTAACGAAAGTTACTTTGCTAGAACTGGCTCTTGTATGGTTCTGTCTATGATGATTATATGCAATTATTTTTAACAATTTCTTACCAAATCCCATAAGGTAGTGATTAAAACTTGAAAGCTTTTAAAAGGCAAAAAAGGGAGAAAGAAAATATTAAAAAGTTTAATCAAATGCTTTGAGCTCCGACTGCTTCATTTCTTCCCCTGAGTCTGTGTCTTCTCAGATTCCAGAAAAAAAACAACCAAATCCTATTTCTTTTGCAATAAATAAATTTAAAATAAATAAATAAATAAAATGGCATATTTCTAATATTTGTTGTCTTCATCCAAATTCAAATGATTCTGAAATATGTGGTAATAGCATTGTGTCTTTTTGATGTACACAAAGATTTCCCAATATGTTGCTCTTGGACTCCTGGATTTCATCATTCCTACACAGGGTTGAGAAATAGAACAATTCTTGACCAATGCATTTAGAAGACACTTGGCCAAGAAAATCTTTACAGTTATACAACCAGGATGAGAGATGAGAAATTACAAAGTCTACAGAACAGGCAGCTCCAAATATTTAAAGCATTTCCTTGACAATAACCTATAGGAGATAACTCTAGTTCAGGGCTGAATTGAGGTTCCCTCTGCCACTTTTAAAGGAAATGAATTAATTCCATGAGAAACTGGAGGGGGGGTGAAAATCACCACAGATGATTATGAAAATGGGTGGCTTATTGTCTTCTTTACTTTTCATGATTTCCTTTGCTTGTCCTTCTCCTTTTCAATTTTCTGATTTCTAGCCATTCTTTTCCATGAATGTAGAGTGTCATTCCACAAATAACAGTTCAATGCAATGTGCCTTACATTGTTAGACTGGTTAATTTAGATCAGGAAATCACCATATAAAAGGAGTACAAAATAGCCCATGAAGCCTCTGAGCTCTTATCTTGCAGTCTTTAGGACCTCTCTGGCCAACATTTCTGAAAATTGAAGTCAAAGGTTCCTGTTATTTTGACATAAGGAAACAGGTGAAAGCTGTACGATAAACCACTAAGAACCAGACAACTATTTTTAAAAATCCAACAGTCCCTCATAGTCAAAAGACCTCTTGATCCAGGAATAGATCCAATGAGTGCACAAGATGAATTTGTACAAAGTTGTTCTCTGAACAGGAGTTGAGATTCGAGGAGGAGCCCACATTTGTACTGGTCCTGTTAGAAGACGTTACAGTGAAGATGTCCTCACCCAAGTGGGCTGAAGGCACTCTGTCTTGCTAAAGGGCCTGCCACATAGGCCAACTGATGCAAAAAGTATGTAAAAAGGACACAGCAGATGAGAAAATTTTCCATCTGTGGTTATCCGCTCTCAAAAGTGACCCAAATTTGCATAAACAGAGCAGACAACAATGGAAAGGAACGGACGGG
>BHFT01030602.1:18425-82013 GCA_004320025.1 Laticauda laticaudata | reverse complement strand
GCCTGCCTGCTTGTAAAGCCTAATGGGGCATTTCGCTTAAATTTGCCGCCTTTCGCCAGCTCTTTGGATTGGTTTCCTAGTGGAAAGCCAATCCCAATGCGTTTAGTTTTCTTAGCCAATCAGATTTTTGTAGCTTTGGAGATAATAACATGATTAGGCAATATAGAACACCAGCCTGTATAAAAGGCTGGCCTCGGCTGCAGCCAAATGTTCCTGTTACTGAGTGTAAATAAAGCCTTTTATTGTTGGAACCTGGTCTACCTCGTGTGTTTTCCGAACAAAACAGGGTTTTGTTTATCAGGGTTGTTGTTTTAATCTTCGTACACTGCCCAGAATACAAAGTATACATAATATCAGGCACACTTACACACATACCTTAATTAAATGAGTATATATTAAATATTTACATAGCTCAAATGTCCAAGTCTATACTGTTTTATGATTTCTGTAATATGGTGAAGTCTGGCAAATGCAGCTTAAGAATCTCATGTTTCCTTGGAGTAAGCTGTGCTAACAGCTAGTTAGCATGATGTGATGAAGTATCCTAATATCCTCATCATTTATTAATGGTTTCCTATAAAACTGGTATTTGCATTAAGCCCCACAATCTATCTGTAAGAAATAAGCCATCTTTCTTACTTTTTAGTGATAAAATGATAGAATGGCTGTAAGATAATTCACCAAGGATGAAAAAGTAAAGGGAATATTTCAAAACATTACTAATGAGAAGCAGATGGATACTTCAGTGCCAGGCTTATCTAGAAAAAGGGCAGTCAGCCCTTCAGACTTGCATTTTGGAGGTTCAAACAACTTAGGAAAATCTTACCTTAATGAAGTAACTCATAAATCATGATAGGAGCTTTACTTATTCAATTCTAAGATTCCATACCCTAATTCTTTATTTCTGCTCATTAAATTTGAACTCTGCTAATTAGTGAATTGGCATTTTTTAAAAAAGAACATAATGTAATAATATGTAGGATTAATCTTAATGTCTATTTTTTTATGCTATTATTGTACCCACCTTAAATCAACAGGGAAATAGCTAAATCCAAATGAGATAGCTCTTTGGCTACAACATTTAAGAGATGAAGCCAGATCTGGAACATTATCTACTGAAGGCAGCCACTTTAAGATCTAAAGTAGGTTTTAATTAAGAAATGGAGCTATCAGGCCGAGTAGTTTTAATAGAATTGGATCAAAACCAGGATTAGAAGACGAACTAACAATCTGTATAACAAAGGTGTAAACATTTTAGTGCCCTATTTGCAGAATGAGAATAGATCAGAGAGGTGTAAAACATACTTTTTCTTCTATTATATTTATTGAATTCATTCTTAAAAGAAATTGAAGCACCTGGAAATGAATCTTCCTGACTAAAGTATCATCATTTGGGCTTCCCACCTCTTTCCTCTCCCTGGCTTATAAGCAGGCTAATAAATTCTTTCAACCATATTTAATGGACCCAGAGCATCAAACAGAGCAAGTCTCCAAACTCCCCATCTTAAAAAGCTGGCATACATAATTACACCAACTGCATTGCTTACACAGCTAGAAGCTTCTAAGGAGCCCTTATTTTGGCTCCCCTTCCTTCCTTACCGAGCCTTACAATGCAGGAAGATTTCCTTCCTGAACATCTATGCCCTGGAATGTCATGGCAAGTTAAACCTGTCAAGTATGTTCCTCTTCTCCTGCCTCCTTTTCATCTTCTGTCCAATAGATGGTCAGGCAGGTCAAACTCATTCTGCATCTCCCTACTACTTAACAACACCCTCATAAGACATAACACTGCAAAATTCTCTACAGCAGAATGCACAATTTTGCTCAGTAGTGAGTGATCCCCAAGTTAATCAGCCTTGACACATCCCTGATGTCATATTGTTGTCGCCAATATCCAGTTCTTCAGTTACATAGAATGAATAATTTTTAATTTATTTTTTATTATAACTTTTTAGAAAAAAACAGTATATTTATCTTGTACTTACTCAAATGTTAATTCAGCTTTAATTTAAGTTAACCAATAGCTTTTAGCAAGTTTTACTTTTATGCAATCCTGTAACTTTTATCTTACATCTTGGCACTGCATAGTCACTTTCTGCACAAGTTGTAACATACCTTTATGTTATAATTGTTAATTCCACTATGTTTTTAGTTTATGCTGTGCACAGACGAAAATAAAAATATTGGATTGTGCTGATTATAACATATTCATTTCCAGTTTGTATGACAAAATACCTGGCTAATAATAATGGTGCTCTGAGGACATTGTTCTTCATAGGCAAAGTAGCATCAGCAAATAGTCGTGCCCATGCACATCAATAGGATCCCTTGGTGGAGATGAGGGCTAGGATGGTTTTTTTTCCAAACTTCAGGGCCTCAAAAAACAGGCGTAGTGAATTAAAGAGCCATACTTTAAAATATCTTCAGTGTTCTGAAATGGTAAAGGTAAAGGAGGAATAATAAAAATAATAATAATTTATTAAACTTGTATGCTGTGTGATTCAACACTCTGGGTAGCTCAAACTAATCAAACAATAGTGAATGACAGGCTTATTCATAAAGTCACTAATATTGTGCATATTGCAAAACTATTTGGAGGATACACTTTGGAAAATAGGAGTTCAATACTTCTCTGCTATTCATTGAAACTGTTTTTCCCTCCAGGCATTGATGCAATAATGGGGTAGGGGAGTTGTGGCAGCTTCAAAACACACATTAACTTCAATAAATTGATCTGTTAAAGTAGCATTGTTTTCAGTATCGCCAAAAATCTGAATCCCTTTCAAAGCATGCAGAACTCTAAAAGGCATCTTGCTGTAGCTGTGCAAAGCACCTGCCCTTAAAATATGCAAATGTTCATCTGAAGGTTCATTCATGCATGCACATTCTAGGAATAAGGTGAAAGTGAATCAGCCATTGTCCCCCCCCCTTCCTCATGCCCCTCTTACAAAATAGCCATGGGTGGGGGAGGCATTTCCACAATATTTAGTTGCCCTTACTTCAGGCATTGATAATTCCTGCACAGTAGGTCTAGCCTTTTACAACATTCAGTCCTTCTTAAAGTCTCAAACTTATAAAATAAGTGATAAAAGATAAAATGTAACACAGAGAATGTTTGCTTAAAAGGATAGAAATACTTATCTAGTGTCCGCCAGATCTATCTCTCTCAGTTGACTTAAGATAAATTATAGAACCTTATCCCTGGATTTTTCAGCAGTAATTTAATATTCTCCATTTAATATTAGCTCATTATAAATAGTAGTAATTTTTGCAGGAGTTATAATAATCAAACAAAAACAACCTGTCAGACTATTACATCTACTGAGCCACACATGAATCCTGATCCCGTGAAACAAACACCTGGATTAGTGTACACCTTTTTCCTTCTAACTTCTCACTCAGTTTTGGCCGTCTGTACATATGGAGGGTTACCATAGCAACTAGCTCCTGTAAGCCCTTTGGGATATAAATAAAACAAATGGTTTAAAAGATATTATCACCATTCTCCCTAACTATGAAAAATAATCCTTTATTTTAAAGGTTTGATCTAACAGTGCCTGACAATCTTATTATACAGTAGGAATTGTAAAGCCTAACTTGACTTAGAGTTTGTTAACTGAAATCAAAAATAAATATGAAACACCACTAAGTGTAACCATTGTTGATGGAAAGATCATTGTCAATATTATACACTTTAATAATTTATTGTGACTTGAAGTGGAACTGAAGATTTCTACAAATAATTAAAAAATAACTTCATCCTTAAGAATTGGATTTTTATTATCCATTTCATATTAAGAATCAATCCGTTAAAAGATAATATGTAAGAATAATGATATATTTTCCTTCTATATTATGATGTTTTAGTAAAGTTCCTCACCAATAAATGTTGGTGTTGTTTATGTTATTCCAAATTACATTCAGTTGAAAGCCAGAATTTAGATAATACCACAAAAGTGTTCCTACAAAAAAAAGAGGAAATTATCAAAGATATGAAACAGATCTCTAGTTAAAGTATTCTAGTCCTCACCACTGAGACTGAGCATTTCAAATACAAATCTTTTCAAACATCTGATTAAATGTTTTTTTTCCAAAAGACTTATTTGTACACATTTATATTTTCGTATATATTTCTCTAAAATTTGGACTTCCACATAATAGTTTGAAAATAATTGTTGTTCAATTATAACAAAAATAATTGTTATAATAATTGTTATAATTGTTATAACAATGTAATAATTGTTATTGAATAACAAATAATTGTTATTCAATTGTTATGATGTCTCAATATAGTTTTTTCTGTACAGAATATGTTACTGTGTTTATTTAAAATCAATATTGCCATTCTTACTTATGATAAAAAGAGAGTATTTCATGAATTCCATCTAACTTTACTTAAAGTTTCACAAAGGCAACAGAAAAGTGAATAAATGTTTGTAAATAACTTTAAAGAGAACCAGGCACCTGAATGAGGATTAAAATTCTATAATGAGATCTTACGTCCATTTTTTTTCAAAATAAGATCACCAAATGCAGTAAGGATTATTCCCTAGTAAGTATGTGAAGGATTAATCAATTGGTTTCCTTTAAAAATGAACTCTAATTGCGATATCCCTACAGGGTCTACAGGACGCGCCCTTCACTATCACCGTCTCTTCGGGACAGTTTCGGTCCGTTTGGACCATCCAGGGGCAAAGATATCGGCTGCAATCTCAGACCTCCAAGATTGCATGCAGTATGGTCATGATGCCAGCTCCTCCCCCTCCTCCTCCCCCACTTTTGCTGGGCAAAACTGTGGAGAGGAAATTTTGCCAGTAATGAACACATTTATCTTTTCCTTCTCTTAAAAAGTAAAGACAGAGGTCTATCTTTATATAACTGTGCCTGCAATGTGGAAATTTTATTCTCAGCATCTTCTGGAATATGTGCCGGATAAGGCAACTAAGCTTGGCTTTCTTTCAGCCTGGGTAATTTGTAGAGGTTAAACAGACTTTTAGCATTCTGTCCTTCATAATTATCTGATCTCTGCATCTAAGCTGGGTGCTCATTATGGTACCTTGTTATTTTCAGATAGTCCTTAATAGGCTATTAAACTTCTTCAATGACTTTGAACTGATCAAGCATGGGTTGGCAACCTGAGGCACTTGTTGTCCACAAGTGCCAAAAAATAGTAATTTCCCCTGCCATTTTGAAATGAGTCACACAAAAAATATAAAATACATATAAGATATTACTGGCCAAAAAAAATGTCCCCTTTCCTTCAAAAATAGGGTGGGAAGAAAAACGTTCATTTTTTCCATTTCCATACACATACACATGGAAAGAATTCTTTACATTATATCCTCATCCTCCCCAAATTTAAAACTCACTCAAAGATTCACACTCACTTGTGCCCTAAAAAGAAGAAACATCTTTCCTTACAGAACATAAAAGCAACTGACACAACTACCAGTACTATCAACATTTCTAGACTATGGTAGAGAGATAAGTATCTGCTTGGTTCATTAAGCTGTTCTCACTATATTAGGATTATAGTTACAAATATCAGCCATACTAAATGTTCTGATCATCAGCCTATTCATATCACATCAGGTATGTTCTTCGGAAATTTTCATCGGCCAAACAAAAAGTCACTGTGTCGTATAATCTGACTTTTGGAATTGAAATATATAGATACTAGTCAGGGAAAATTTCAATCTGTCTCAACATTTAATCTTTGATCTCAAGGTTACAATACTTAACAGGGCCATTTTCAAAGGGCAAATGGAATTCATTCCAGCATGCAGTTATATTTGTTAGGGTTTCCACAAAGATTACAGGTTACAATTTAATACCAAAAAAACATAAGTCTTCTATTTCAGCTATTAATTATTATGTATTTGGTACTTTCCTGCCAGTTTCCATTATCTATAGTGTTACCATGTCCATGTTACAATGTGCTTTTCTTCCCTGTGATTCAGCCCATGAATATATACAAATATTCCCATTTTCAAGCCATTGTGTTCATGTAATGAAGGAAGATTTTCAGTCTATACTCATATTCATACTCTAATATGTCTGTTTAGTATATTCTATATACTAAAGTATTTCACCATACTTTAAATTGTAAATTATAGGTCTAAATTATAGCTTTGATATGAATTTATTATTGCTTTTATGGAAAATATCTTAACTTTTTTCAATCCAGAAAAATAGGTGCTTATTATTTGGAGGTTTTTTTTGTACTATAGCAAATTTTAGCAAATTTTGATTGTGTTATCTGGCCAGTTGTAGTTGAAAAGCAGCACAACCGGGGTAATAGCAAGTTGTCAATTCACAAAGTTATAGTGACCTCTAGAGCACCTATAACTTCTATGGGATTGAAAATTTGCAAGTTTGTAATAGCTTCAGTGCTGTAGCACTGCCATGCTACTCCTCATAAATATTTCCATTGGTACTAAGGTTCAGTTAAGGTTACCATTTAGATTCTTTGAAGTTTGCTGTTAAAATGAGTAAGATGTGTACTACTGGGTTGAGTTTTTATGAATAATGTTGATCTTAACTTTGGGATTTCTCTAATAGTGAACATTAGAGTTTGGTTAAAAAAAAAAACTTTTTAAGACTTTACAACAAAAAGAGTAAACAAATCTTGTAAATGCAAAAAAAAGACTGAAGAATAAAAATATAAAGCTAAATTATATATAATTGCAAACATAGAAAATAATATATATTTAAACAACTGATAAAACCTTGACTATGTGTAATCTTACAACCCAATTATTTCACTTCACCAAAGAAGATTCATTTCAAATACTGAGTAAAAATATTTTATATACCTTTGACACACCTTTTTTCAGTAAAATTTTCATAACATTCCAAAGGTAATCTGAAGTTTTTCATCAATAAATTCCAAAATTTTGAAATATAATTTAGCAACACACTAATACATTTAAACTTGATTTTTAGAACATATTAAGAATATTTAACCAAAGGACATGATAATATATCTTCAAATATATATGTTGTATTGCCAGTCATTTTTGAATATTTATTGGGGAGTCCAATAAATCCCAAGTAATTTTGTTCCAATTTTCTATTCCAATTTTCTTCTAAATTAGCAATATTTATTATAGTAAAATTGTTTAAATGTCAATAAAACTGAGGGTTTTTTAAAAGTTTTTTTTAATTTTCTCTAATATGAGGCCACTGTATTAGGTATAAAATGGGAACTTTGCAAATGGAATATTAAGTGTTTTCAGACAAATTACATTTTTCTGATTGCATTGTATTGTAGCTTTAAATATTCTTGATGTCAACTAAAAAGATACTCCTTTGGTCTTTTTAATTGCCAGAAAAAGGGAGTGGGGGAAAACAAGGCATTCCTTAAATGCCTAGAAAATCACCCTGGTAGCTCAAAGTTGTCAGAGCATAAAAAGGTTATTGGAGGGCATGATGGATGACCCTTAGAGATGGAAGTGTCCCATTGGAGAAGTCACATTCAGCGGGTGGGGGAAAGACCAGGGTCAAGGGATAAATGTATGATGTGATTTAGTATCAGCTGCATCCAGCGTATGCCAACATGGCCAATCAATTTACTTTTCTCTGAGATGAGGCTAGTTTTGATTTGAATGAGGTTGGATTTGTTGGAGCCCTGACATCTTTTATATAAATTGATAATTGCTTACTTGGGTTATTAGACTTGGGTTAACAAATTAATACCAGGAGAAGTTAGGAAAAATCTTAGATCTTAGTTATCATTGAGGTTTTGTAATTTGCATTGAAAAAGAGGTCTTTTAAGTTATCATTAACAAAAAAAAAAATTCTCTAATTCTTAGATTCATATGAATTTAACCAGATTATTTCATGAAACAAAAATATAACCTGAATTCCATCTAAAATGCAAAGTATAACCTACCACTGAACAAAATATCACATAATATAAACCCAATTCTACCACTAACCATAAAACCATGCTCAAATAATTACACTGTAATGAATTTTAACAATACTCCCAGTGAAATGGAACCTGTTCAAAATCTGTAATCTCAAGATATATTATACAATAAGGCAAACTCTAGGAACGAATATCAATGGAAACATGAATTTATTATTACCACTGTCCATAAAATCAAAATATAATGCTTCTCTTGACATTAATTTTAATCAGAGTCTCCCATAAAATAGAACTCTAACCCATCTTTTCCTATCTTCAGAGAAAATTCTATTGCAAAATTTAAAGCAGAACAAAATATCAACTATAACCTAAATCTGCTATTAAAGCTAGCCATAAAATAATACTCTAAAATTGTGCCGTTAATTTAACAATAGATCCCAACTGAAAATATATCCAATTTCTTAAGAATATGAATAGAAGAAATTATCAAATGCGGACTGGAGTGGAAACCGGAACTGTTCCTCCTGGGAATGATTAAAGTGAAATATCCTCACAAAGTGAAATATCTGATCATCCACATATTAACAGCCGGCGCATTACACATTATTATTTAAAAAAGCTATGAATGCGCCGAAATGGAGAGGCTCACGCTCAAATTAAATGGGAAAGAAGAGTCAGAGTAATATTTGGTTTGGGATAAGTGGTACAGCTGGGTAGAGTGCAAGAAAAAAGGTATACAGGATAAATTAAACCAGGACACATACTATAGTTATATTTATTGAATGTATAATAATAACAATTTCTTGTCTATTATATAAATATTATGAAGGCTCCATTCAATTAACCAATACAGTTATAATCCAATAGTAATAGCAGAATNTAGCAGAATAATATATTATTTATTAATTAATAGGTAATTGATAAGGGATAAGGAATACTTGCCAATGATTACTTTCTCCTGTTTACTATGAACTATCAATCTTAATATCAAATGCAATAGAAATAAATATGTTTATTGTTCTATTTATATTATTTTTATTTTTACATATTTGTATGTTTGTTCATGTTTTAATCTTTTGTAAATAAAGTCTATTTTGATATTCAAAAAAATATATCCAATTTCTAACCTCACTACAGGTAATCCTCGACTTACAACACTTTACTTTGTGACTGTTTGAAGTTACAACGGCACTGAAAAAAGGGACTTATGACCATTTTTCATACTTATGACCATTGACAACTGATTCGTATTTATGATGGTTGCAGTGCCCAGGTATCACAAGATTCCCTTTTGTGACCTTCTGACATGTGAAATCAATGGGAAAGCCAGACTCACTTAACAACCATATTACTAACTTAACAAAAACTGCAGTGATTCACTCAACAATTGTGGCAAAAAGGATCGTAAAATGTGGCAAAACACATTTAACAAATTTCTCCCTTAGCAACATAAATTTTGAGCTCCACTGGGGTTGTAAGTTGAGGACAACATGAATATGTTCAAAACAGATTACAAGTTAAAAACAACACAGAAAAATAGAAATATATTTATTTATTTTATCATGTTTATGTAGTGTATGTTCGAGATGATGACCCTTTGAGAGCTTTATGCAACGAAATTTCATTTTAATGTATGCCGATTAGTATACATTTATAGTGACAATAAGGTTATTCTAAGTCTACGTTTAAGATCTGTTGAATTAAATCTAAACCTATCAATAATCATACAATTGCACATTTAATTTTGCCTGACATTGATTTTAACAAAAAAAGACATTTATTGATTAATTAAAGCATACAATTAATTCTAGTTTATCTTCAGTGAATATTATATGATAATATTTAACACTGGAAAAAATAGCAACATGAAACATAAATTGAAATCTATTACTTCCCTGAAGTAGAGCCTAAATAATTAATTTTAATCAGAGTCTTAAGTGAACCCTGTCCTAATGGAAATGTAACCCTGTCCTAATTTCATTGTACTGCCAGTGCAAAATATAGTGCAATTTTTAGCCCAATGCCAACTGTAACAGAAGACTAAGACTGCCAGTAATCTATTTGCACCATAATCTTGACAAACATTTTAACTATTTAATCTTCAGTGCAATGGGACCTTTACCCAAATATCATCCTATCTCGAGTGGAAATTGAATAAAGCTTAGCTTAAAACAAAATATCAACTCTGAGTTAAATGCAAAGATACAAATGCTTATATCATCCTAAAATATTTATTCTTTTTAAAAAACTTAAATTAAAATAAATAATTTTTATTTTTATTTAAAAAGTCTTAAATAAAATGAAATCCAAACAATGAATTTACTTCTATTAAAAGAATGTTCTAATGAAAAATGTATCCCAGACCAAAATATGAACAATATAAATAAATATAAGGCTGTCATTAACCACAACTTGCTCCAAAATATTTATTTTCTTTTCAATTTCTATGAATGTTTTGAATGAAATGATGCTATTAATCCTAACAATTATTAAATAACAGTCCAACCCTGACTTCAATTCAATTATAATGTGAAATTTACCATAGTATAAAATGTCAATCAAATATATAACACTGCTATTCACATAATAGCACCCAATAAAACTGATTCTAACATTGATTTTATCAGTTTTCAGAGAAGGGGAATCCTATTTCTAATGCACTTTGTAAAATGTACAACTAAACATATAAACCAAAATATAAATCAAACTCTTTTACATCTAAGAGTACATCTAACAGTAATATTTCACACTCATCCTTATCTTGACATTAATTTTAACCAGTCTGTAATGATAAGAATTCTTGGCTCTAAATTCATCCTATTTCCAATGATATAAAATAAAATATAATCTGAAATGTAAACGTAAGGATAAAACCAATCATAAAATCTCACCATTAAAATCCATTTGACCAGAATCTTCAAAGAAAAGAGTAAGTAACTTGTTTATGAAGATATTTTATTCTGGTGTACTTTTTATGTTAAGTCCCTGTCACATAGCACCAACGGATGGAAAGAGGATGTAAAACGGAGAGAAACACTTGCCATCTGTTGGTTAACGCGATGCATCATGCACTCCGCATTCTGTAACTCACTGCGTCCGTTTTTCATACTCTCTATCCATCCAGCATCCGTCTACTGACTTTCATCCGCTCATAAAAATTTTTTTGAGCTGCACAAAACTTTTTGAGCGGAAAAGGTATCGAACGCGTCCGTTAGACCATCCGCTACCAAACGGGAAACATCCGTTAGACATCACCGTTGTCATTCGTTATGCGTCCGCTATATCCGCTAGCATCCGCTGCGCATTTTCCGCACAACTCGCATCCACTCCAGCGGAAAACGGACACAGGGAGGAAGCGAAATGGCTACGTGGAACGGACACGCAACATTAGCTAGACACGGATTGTAGAAAGGAGAAAGTGGATTGCAGCTCGCATACAAAGCATTTAAAAACGGAAAAAACGATCATATAGGGGACATTAATCCTCGGATATTTAATGGATGTCCTGCAAGGGATAATCTAGAGATATGAAAGACACCGACTGGACTCTGTCGCTTCCGAGGCCTGTTATCCTATGCACAACTATATTTCCCATAAAAGAGGGAAGAAATCGACGCTGGTTCTTCACTTTCAGTCCAGCAGCTCCTGTCAGTGCAGACACTCTTGCAGCCTTCATCATGGCTCTGCTCCTCCACAGATCCAGTCATCTGCCACCATGATCGTCATCACACTCCTTTTGGGAGCCCGCAATTCGTGAGCGCAATCACTGGCAAGTCCTCTACAGGCGCATTACCAACTGTTCTACACGAAGAAAAGGAGCCCGTCCATAAGTGATCCTGGAGTCCGAAAGATTGATCGAGCAGAAAGCAGAGTAACTGGACTGGTATAAACAGCTGATGGTAGAGGCTGAGGAACGAGACACTCGTGCATTCAGAACTTCATTGAGGATGCGCACCAGCCATGTTTGACGAAGTTGTGGAGCGGCTGAGACCCAGGTTGACACAAGGCAAACACCAACTTGCCCGCACCAGCCTTGGATCACCTGGGCTGTAAGTGTGCGCACTTGACTCTGCACTCACCTGGCCTCCAGGCGACCCATACAGGAGCATGCACAGTAACGCCTGGAGGTGCCAACACAACACCATCAGCATTGTAGTTCAGAGAGGGTTGGTGCAGGCCATCATCGAAGAATACCTGGAAGGAGCTCCTCCAGTGCCCCTCCACTGAAGAAGGCTGGAAGAAAGTTTGCAGAGCAGTGGTATCAGAAGTGGAACTTCCCCCACCGTTGGAAGCCATAGATGGCAAGCACGTGGCCTGCAAAGCTCCAGCCAACTCAGGGTCCAGCTTATCACAGACTACAAGGGCTTCTTCAGCATCATCCTCTTCGCTTCATTGGTCGATGCTGACTACAAGTTCATGCCACATTCGATGCTTCAGGCAATGGGTATTCAGATGCCAGGTATACAACCGCAGTCACCTCAAGGAGGGGCTGGAATGCAACCTCATCATGGGCTTCCCAGATTCCAGACCCCCTGCCCAACAACACATCAAGATGTGCCCTACTTCATCGGGGGGGATCGACGCCTTCTCCCTCAGAACCTACCTGACGAAGCCCTTACACTTCCAGATGACCTACCGTGAAGAGAGGATCTTTCAACTACAGGCTGTCCAGGGCAAGGCGGGTGGTGGAGAAGCGCCTTTTGGCATCCTGCCAACAGGTCCAGGACTCACCTCACCACCATGCAGCATCGCCCCAGAAGAACCATTGAGAAACATCGTGGCAAGCTTTGCTGCATCCTGCACACATCTCAATGTGTACCCACTATACCCCCGCAGTGTGTTGGAGAAACAGGCTTGTGGACCACCAACAAGGGAATTGGGGAACAGGAGCCTGGATAATGGAGGCAAGGGTGAAACCTGATATGATACTGTGAATGTGCAAGGCCCCAAACAGAGCTTCACGTGAAGGGAAGAAGCAGCGCAAACCTCCTGAAAACACTGGTGCAACTCCCCAGCTGGAGCAGTGGAGTGGCAAGACAGGATGATAGATGCTTAATGGATGCTTCCTTCAGCCTGTCTCATCACACTGATGAGACTGTGCCATGTATGTTGAGTGGCCCTACAATGAACAGAGCATTTTAATAAAGAAGTTGTGTTTATTGTTGAAATGGTGTGATGAATGATTAAATTGTTAACTGATAATAAAGGGCCAAGAGTGTGGCACCTGGGAGGGTGGGCCATACAGTCCCACTATGCTTCCACTGGAGGCTTATCCTAATCCCACTATTATCCTTACCCATCCCAGAAGCATGCAAAGGCCTTATACCATTTTCTAAAAAGTTTCCACCTCCGGTTCTAGGCCTCTCTGCCGTTTTCTGTGGAGTGGGAGCTGGGGGTGGTGAGGCTTGGGTCTCTTCTGGTGGAAGTGCCTCTCCTTCTGCTCCCCTACTGCATCAGGGGGTCCCTCTCGCACATGGGTTTTGCAGCTGTCGGGGGGGTCCTCCGTTTGGGACGCTCCAAGATACCTGCTGGACACAGGAGCTGACTCTTGGGCCAGAAGAGGACTGGCTCTCTGTGGGCTGCCTGAGAGAGAACGGTAGACAGAGGGGGATCTCCTCAGTGGCGGATCTCACCTCCAAGAAGCTGCACTTGGCCATCATGTAGGTCTCCTGGTCGGTTGAGCTTGACCACGGCCGTGGCCAGACTTCTTTGAGGTGCAGCTTCCCATACCAGGTGTGCATGTTGCTTCCACCAACCAAAGAGGACCTCTGTAAGTGTAGCCCAGGCTCTCCCCCTTCCTCTCCAAGCAGCCTGCTTCCTCTTGGGTGTCTCGATAGAGCCTGTTGTCCCCTTCCGCCATAGTGTACTCGTTCTCCCTCAGGCCATTCGAGTCCATCCTCATGTTCCTCTTCGATGGAGTATTGCCTCCTCTCCCGTTTATGTGTATGCCTCTTCTCCTCTGGCAGGGCCTTCTGGGCCCTCATCAGAGGGGTCCCAAGGTTCTAGGGGCTGCTCCACCACACCACCACCAGCAGCAGCAGCAACAACACAACAGTACAGCAAAAGCAGGACCAGCAGCACCAGCAGCACCAGCAGGCAACCAGGGATCAGTAGCAGCAGAGTAAGCCACCAGCAGGACCAGCAGGAGACAGGAGGCACCAGCAGACCAGGAGCAGCGCCAGCAGAGTAAGCACCAGCAGAAGCCCAGCACAGGAGCAGCGCCAAGCAGAGTAAGCACCAGCAACAGCACCAGCACCAGGAGCAGCGCCAGCAGAGTAAGCACAGCAGAAGCACCAGCACCAGGAGAGTCAGCCCGAACAGCAGAAGCCCCAGCAGAAGCAGGAGTCCAGGGCCAGGGGAATGGGATGGTGGCCCTGTTCTTCTTGCCAGGGCTGGCAGAAAAGATGGCAACAGGGCTTCCTCTTCTTCCCCATGGTTGTTGGCTGGAGATGTGTCTGGCAGCAGGTCTTTTCTCTGAATGGTGACCTGCTTGCGAGCTGCACCTTTTATATTCCGTGGGGCTGATGCAAATGCTCCTCCCGCATGCGCAGTGAACGCTTGCATCCGCTAGGTATCTGCTCGGCATCCACTAGGCGTCCGCTCTGCATCCACGTCATCCACTCGGCATCCGCTCTGCATCCGCTCCTTCTGGCTGCGCGTCCACTTCGCTGTGCTCCCGGAAGCCCTGCGGACGTGCCATCCGCTTCCATCCGCTTCATCCTCTAGGCTTCCGTGGAGCATTCGCTTAACATCCTCGCTACATCCTCTCTCCGTCCGTTCCTTTCCGTTGTTGTCCTCTCTATTTATGCAAATTTTGGGGCACTTTTGAGAGTGGATAAACAATTTTCTCGTCCACTGTGTCCTTTTTACATACTTTTTGCATCTGTCGGCCTATGTGACAGGCCCTTTATAATTTGCATTGGAAAGAAGATTAAGGTAGGTTAACACCATGTTTCACTGAAGAGTGGGTTAAAATCAATTTCAGGATAAGTATTAGAGGGCAATTTTATGTTTAGTCATACTTTTAAATTTATGTTTCAGTTGATGTTATAACTTTCATTTTACGCTATAATTTTGATTGGATTTAGGACTGAGTTAGTGTGATAGTGCGATGGAGATGACCTTGGGGAAAATATTAAAAAGTCAGGACAAAAATAAAATTAGCAAAAGTGTCCATTGGTTTTTCATGAATTTACATTAGTGATCCCAAACTCTAACCCTAACTTTACTTATCTCCAATGAGCATGAGCATGAGAAAACAAAATATCAGCCAAAGTGCAGCTCTAAAAGTATCACCAACTATAAAATAATATCCTTAACTTTAACATTGATATGAACTAGAATTTTCAATGGAATAAAACTATAATTCTAAACTGAACCTTTCTACTGAAAATTAGAATCAAAAACATGCCCAAACCAAATACTACTAGAAACATATATTAAAGACGATAATAAAACTAACCATAAAAGCCTTTCTTAGTATTAATCTTGGCATTGTCTTCACTGAAATTAACCATTATGCTAAACATTATATTCCCTACATTCTAATGTATAGTAAGAAAATTATAGAACAAAACATCAACTGGAACATAAATGCAAAAGTACCAGCAGCCATAAGAAGCATCTTGTCAATCTTTTGAGATTAATACATTTATGAAACAGTCTGTAGAACTATGTTATGTTAACAGAATCTTGCAGATGAAATTATGTTTACACTTCCTTCCCTCTTATATCCAATAAAGTAGGGAGGACCTAATGTAAATTCATGAAAAATCAGTATTTAAGGCATGATTGTATTGCTTGTGATGATGCACTTAGATATACATTTTAGTTGTGCAAAATGTATGCAAAAACAAAATATGTGCAAGAGTTTCATTTTGTTGTCGTGAATATCTATGTCAAGCCCATGTATATTATTGCATAGTGCAGTGTTACAATTGCTTTTTTTTCCTATGTAAGTTTTACACTAGAATAAAAAGTGTATGGGATGCCAGGGTGGGATAGCACCTCTGGCATAAGAACATGTGACATCTGTCAGCGTTCTCAGTAATGCATACCCTAAAAGTGGAACTCTGAGGCAGGTAGATTCCTCAAAGAACATTTTTATTGGATACCTCATATCAGCACAGCCAGTGAAAACCAACTCTAAAAGTTCCCACAGTTTTTTGCCTAATCAAAACAACAAAAGGTTCCCCACCCCCAGATGGTCACATTGTCCAATGTAAGTAGCTGACAGGCTATTGTCTCTCCTCTCTTTCCCATTGCCACCTGTTAGAATTACCTTGGTTCCCACAAGAAAATGTTTTGTTTTGACTGATAGCTAGTCTATCCACTACCCCCTCCCTTTCCCCTTTCAGAGTTCGTAGAAACTATGAAGCAGCAAAAGATGGATTCAGCCAGGTTTGCTTCAGAGTTAACAATATCCTTTCTGTATGGTTTGAAAATCTTTGGTCCCTACCTGCCACCCAGTTGTCATCTGTGGCTCTCCGTAGCTGTTTGCATGCAACAGCAGCCACATCACACAACAGCTTCAAAAACCATCTAATTCAGATTGTGGTATCTTACAAGTCTTAAACCCTTGGAGATAAAGGAAGCAGCCTATCCCACCAATTAAGACTCCAGCATATTGAACAGAGACAATACAGTGAGTCCAATGAAGTCCAGTTCTTTATTTGCTTACACTAATAGATAAAATATCTCCAAACTAAAGCTATAACCTTTCTAAACTAATAGATATACAGTAATAAATCTATAAACTAACAGATATACTGGAATTAGCCTTGACTACAGACTGGTTAGGAAGCTATTACTAATATTATTATTACTTCAATCTACAACTCCTACACTGTAAAAACATATGGACTACTCTACTCGTCCATGGTAAAGCAATAGACACAATTTACATAGATTTCTGCAAAGTCTTTGATTCAGTGGTACATGAAAAAACTACTGTTAAAACTAAACTCCTCAGGCATTTCTGGATCCCTTCATAAGTGGATTACTGTGTTCCTGTCAAACAGGCAACAAATAGTAAAAATAGAGAGCACTATATCAAATCCTGCTCCAGTTAACAGCGTTCTAGGATCCATACTCTTTATATTCTACATAAATGACCTTTGTGATCACCTTATAAGCAACTGCGTCCTCTTTACTGATGACATAAAACTATTCGACACCACCAACAATGCTACTGTCCTTCAAAGCAACCTTGATTATATGTCTGAATGGCCAAACAATTGACAACTCCAAATCTCAACCAACAAATGCTCTGTAATACACATTGGTAAAGAAAAATCAATACACTAAATACAAGCTAGGTGGGTATGATCTTATTGACAACCCTCACTCTGTCAAAGACCTTGGTGTATTCATATCAAATGACCTAAGCACCAGACTTCATTGTAATAGCATTGCCAAAAAGGCATTAAGAATTGTAAAACGAATATTACAAAGCTTCTCCTCTGGTAATATTGAATTGCTAACTAGAGCATACAAAACCTTTGCGAGACCAACATTTGAATACAGCTTATCAGTCTGTAATCCGCACTGTATATCGGAGATTAATACAATTGAATGAATCCAGAAGTATTTCATGAGAAGAGTACAAAACTCTCTGCTCGCAACAGAATACCCTACATCACCAAGCTTGAAATTTTGGGCTTGGACAAACTAGAACTATGCCACCTATGGTTGAATTTTAGTGTAGGACACAAAATTGTTTGCTACAATGTCCTACCAGTCAATGTCTACTTCAGCTTCAATGACAACAATACAAGCGCACACAACAGATACAAACTCAATATAAACTGCTCCAAACTTGATTGAAGAAAGTACAACTTCAGCAACAGAGTGGTCAATGCCTGGAATGCCCTACCTGACTCTGTTGCTACATCCTCTAACTCCCACTCATTTAACCTTAAACTATCCACTACTGACCTAACCCCATTCCTAAGAGGTCTGTAAGGGGTGTGCATAAGTGCACAATTGTGCCTACTGTCCCTGTCCTATTGTCCCCATTTATTTGTACCTATCTCCTGTATTCTTACTCAATTTTCAAAAGATCCAGGTCATGAATCAGTCTTTTTGTTCTACACATTATACAAAACCCATAATCACAGGCAAAAGGCAGAAAGGCAGTGGACCAGTTCAATTACCTTGGCAACATTCTCTCCCAAGTAGCAACCATTGATACCAAAGTCAACTGCAGAATAATAGAGACAAGCTTGCTTTGATAGACTGAGTGGAAATGTCAAGGAATTAGTGCAGCATCAGAATTGAAGGTCAACAAAGCCATAATACTCACTACCTTTCTGTATGCCTATGAAACATGAACTGTGTTATGAATAGAATGCATGACAGTTTAACTATTTCCATATGACTTGTCTCCACAGAATATTAGACATCAGATATCTAAATAAAATACCAAACATTGAAGTTCTCTCAGGTCCAAGGGTCCACGTGTAGTGCAGGAGGTACAACAAGGCTATGAGTAGGTGCATGAAGATATGTGAGTGGCTGGTTTAGAATACATAGATGTTGGGGACGGGTGCAGGTTTGGAAAGATTTATCCCAGCGATTTGCAATCTTTCCTGTTAGCTTCCCCATTCACTTTTTGTATGTTTAATATAGTGACAATATTAGGTTTTATTGATATGGTTATTGGTAATCTTATATTTATTTTATATTTCAGATTCCTTACTTTAATTATGATAATATTTTATTCACATAAATTAGGACAAGGATTCAGGTACCTTACGATTGCTGGCTGCCAAGTTTCCAGATAACGATCATATGACCATGGGGGTGCTGGGTGGCCAAATTCTAAGCACCAATCATGATCACCGTTCATGTACCATTGTAACTTTGAACGATCATTGAACAAATGGTCATAAGACAAGAGCTACTGGTAGGTGGTGATTAGTCTTAATGTGTTAACTTTATATATGCACTTTAGTAACCTTTGGGAGTTTTAGGATTGGGGTTTGTTTGTCAGGGTAATGATGATTTAACAATTGACCAACTGCTGTAAAGTTGTAATGCTGTAATATTGTAATGATAATGCAATGGTAGCAATGAGTCAGCAGGATTATTTGACTGCTACCACTTTAAGAGGCTGTATTATAAGTGACACCCTGTGAGGGCATATGTGCTTCCCTGGTGTAGCTGATTATTGATTGCTGATTTTTCGAGATCTGTATCAAAGTACTTTTATGTATATATGTTTTTGTAGGGATAAAACCACGATATGTAAATACGAACCTGTGTGCTATATTTGTCCCTGGGTTGTCTCACCTAGTCACACTGTGTACACTCTGACATTATTAAAGTTAAATTTAGAGTTAGTATGAGGCATTTTTATGATTCTGGTCTTGACACTAAAATGAAATTTGGATTGGAATTTCATTTAACTTAGCTTCTTTTTTAATTGAATTTTCTTGCAGATGTTAGAATTATAGTTAATATTTGTCCTGAGATATAATTGGGGCTTGGATTCATATAGTGAAGTACACAGGGGAGACAAATTTTCATCCATGATGAATGAGTAATGTTGCCAAGCTTCCATGCTATGTCTGCTGCTTCATTCTAATCTTCTTCCTTGCCACGTTCCATTTGTGCGTCTTGCTATACTTTGTTCTCTACCCTTTGTCCTCTCAAATGAGCAACCATTTCATTGTACAATGGCTTTTTCCAAGCATGAATAGTGTCAAGGAATTGAAATGACCAGATATTGTGTAATCAAATCTTTAGAACACTAGAAAATCAAGCTTATAATGGCTTGCCTATTTTTAATTTAATAGCCTTTGTAGTGCTGATAATATTGTTAAGTAATTGATAATATAGATCAGGGGTGTCAAACTCGCAACCAGCAAGCCAGATGCATCATGTGCTGGCCCAGGCCCCACCCAGTTTAGCGAAGGGGAAAAAAATGTTCTGATATGGTGGTAATATACAACTTACCATTTTAGCCTTTTAAACTGATTTGGAACTTTGAATGTTGTTTTTAGCCTGCTTATTGTAATTATTGCTATTTCAATTTTGTTGTTTTTTTAGTAGTCACAGAGAAAATTAACAAGGTATTTCAGCTAAAGAAAACAACTGCAGTTTATCTTAAATTAAAATCAGATTAAAATTCCACCAAAACTTTAATCTAATGAAAGCAATCTTGAAAACTCCAAATAAAAAGCAGGTGAAGAACAGATAGTAGATCTATTTCATAGATATGGAAATACACTAAAATCACTCTGAATAAAGAATTTTAAAATAAGGAAAGCTATTAGGCTTTTCAAATCCTTTGCTAGGAAAGAATTTACATTGTGTACAAACCACATCTCTTCAAATCAGTAAGAGAAGCAGATACATCCAAATTAATGCTCCTGCTTTGGAAGCTGCTTCTACTTGCCCATTATCATTATTTCTGTCTAGCCACTCAGTTTCATTTCCTTAGGAATTTTTGAGGTGTAAATCAATAGTATATGTTGTAATTTACAAACATTTTAAAATGTGCAAACATTCTGTTGATAAGTTAGATGCATCATTATTTCTCTCCGTTCATGAGTCTGTCATCATCTCATATGAAAGTAAATTAACATTTTTCATATTTTACTTTACAGTATAGTTAATTATATTACTTTTGGACATGCAAACATTAAAATGAAACATTTCTGTCTAAGTAGTGCAATTTTTTTTAAAAAAACAGCCTTTATACAATTTTGAACATAATGCATAATTCTAGTTGCATTCCAATGAAAATGCAAAATATTGGGGAAATGTTCCCCTTTCTAACAACACCTGATATCATTCTGCAAAGATTCCTTACCACCAGAAGCTAATGACCTGAAAAAGCATGCATTTAGAATAGCCAACATATACATTCCAAAATGGGAGAGACCTCAAAGTGTTAAGCATTAAATATCTAATGAGAGTATTGTACCACTAACAGTGTAACTAAAACTGAAATATTTTGTACACATAATATGAATGCATGAGCCACTGGAGAAGGATCTGATAGATGAAAAAAGTGAAAGCAACAGAAAAACAGGCAAACAAAATGACTGCATTCTCACTGATTAGATGACGAGTTTCAAACTTGCGGCCTGTGGGCCAGATGTGTCACATGCTGGCTACACCCATGCACAGTTTAGCAAAGGGGGGAAAGCTGCAATACATCACATGATGACACTGTAACAATGCAAGTTTGACACTTCTGGATCAGACAGACATAAATTAAAATGTATTAACAAGAAAATTTATCTGAATCTGGATCATTGGATTTCTTTCACAGTCTGATATTATAGTAAAAGAGCTTCTCCAAACATGTATTTTCAGAAATTTGCAATTAAAAATATAATATAAAAATATAATTAACTGTAATACAATTAAATAATTTTGTCTGCTTTCTGGAAAGAGGCTCCCCTAGAGCAGGGCTGTTAAACTCACAGCCCGCAGGCCACATTCATCACCTGCTGGCCACATCCCCACCCGGTTTAGCAAGGGGGGAAAAATCCTGATACATCACGTGTCTCTGCCATGATGACAGGAGTTTGACATCCCTGCCCTAAAGATTCACATTCTAAACAGCATTTTTAATGTCTTCAAGTCAGTACTGGTACCTGGAGACTATTCAGAAAAATCCTTGGAGTTTTCTTAGCAAGATTTTTTTTCTGAAAGTGGTTTGCCATTGCCTTCTTTCATGAGAGAGAATGATTGACCCAAAGTCAACTACCTGGCTTTATGCCTATAGTGGGACTACAAATTCAATTGTTCAATTCCTAGACTGATGCATCACCCAAATCCCCCACTACTCAAACTCAACTCTAAACTGTTCTGTATGGAACTTGGTAGGTTCCAAGTACTTCATTCTGATTGGCCGAAAAGGCTACTTATGGATTGGTTCGCTAGGAACCAATCCAGAAAGCTGCCAAACGGCGGGAAGAGTTAAATAACTGTCATTGGCCACAAGCCGGCAGGCTAGCCACTATATAAAGGGCTGCCGCGGCTTGCGCCATGTTCCGTTTCTTTACCTAGTGGTTTGAAATAAAGAGTTGTTGTTTGGAACCCGGTCTCCCGCGATTCTTTCCGGACAGAACATAAACAATACTAGATCTTTTTAATATGGGATGGGAGTCTATCAAACAATCCAGGTTTGTAGGCTATGCTGGGAAACATACTAAAAGAAGGTAGCAAACAATTGCTATTGCAAACAATAGCAAACAATTTTCATACAGTTGTCAGGAAGATTGTAAACATGAAGTCATCCAGAGCCAAGCCTGACTGAAAGAAAAAACTTACTGTAGTTTTTAAAGTATTTTTTAAAAAATGCAGCAATCCTGTTTTACATCCCTGTTATAGGAATTATGTGTTGAATTAATTTATTGTAGGTTCAGATCACCATTAATCAGAAAATCTGTTTATTTTAATCAAAATCAAAACTAGGTAAGTCCAAAGAGCAAATACCCTCCTACAGCAGTAGAAAATCTTCTAGAAACAAGTATTAAACCATTTCTTCATGAGCGTAGCCATGACATTTAGCAAATTCCTTAATATTAAAAAAGTAATTAAATTTCTTATACCTTGCAGTTTAGAAGATTGATTGATTATAATATACATCTTTGAACTTGGTACCATATTGCTTCAATCAGTGGTTCTATAACTACTATCTTGGATGTGTTCTCTAACAACTCTAGTCATCTTTCATCAATATGACTTGACCATGTTGACTAAAGATTAGGGAACTATGCACAAACATTTAAGCAACTGGGAAATTGATGTAAAACTCTTATATATGATAATATAGTTACAAAAACTTTACTGTACTTTTAAATTACATTAAAGAGGATAGTAAAATTCTTCAGTAATTATTCTTGTCATTATTTACTCATGTATTAATTGATTGATTGATTATGTGCCATCATTGTTTTTGACTCTTGGAGACCACATAACAGATTTTCTCCCTGATGATCTATCCCTAATCTATACTCAATTAACTCTTTGACTCTACCTTCAAAAATCTGGATTATTTTTATTTGCAACTTAATTCTTATATTTTAAATATTGAGATTTCAGTTCAGCTTTCCTAAACAAATGATAGATTAAATTAAATGTTTGTTCTTAAAATTGTTACACTAAACGTCTTTCTTAAAGGGAAATTTCTCTCAATTATGTCAACACTTTCACAAGTAAAACAGGAGATTTGTTATTTTCCTCAAAATGACCCTGCTGTTTTCTATAGTACAACAAATATTCTCGGTTTTCTTAGACTCCTTCACACCTTCTTAACCAAAGCTTTAAAAACATTGCTTAAGGTTTAAAAGATGAAATCAAAGCAGTATACACAGCTTCTTTTATTTTTCACACCAGCCAGAAGCTTTCCCTTCGCACTTAACAATTAAAATCTAACAGTGACAACAAATTAGAAAGGTTGGCATTAACATTTTTACAACAGTGGGATTCTTACACAATTCTTCTTACACAATTATAACTTGGGCTAGAAACAAAGAATCATATATTCTTACATTGTGCTTTTTAAAGAAAGGAATGAAACATTGCTATAACAACAGTGATTAACCTCAAGGAGATAGAGAAAAATTACAATACCATCACTGAAATACTTCTTGCCTGGAAATTGACCTTTTCAAAGTTGCGTTTTACCAGCTTCTAATTACTGTTCAATATGTTTTTCTCTCCTATGAGTACATGAATGACATAAAAGGAAGCCAGGTCCTATCAGAGCTGATTTAGAGATTCAAATTCTTTCCTGGAGCAATAAAAATGTTTTTTTTAATGGCAGGATGCCAATCATGGGAACATCTGAATCAATAGCTTAAAGCACTGACTACAGGACAGCAAATGAATCAATGCCACAAAGACCCTCAAAAAAAGAAATGCATTGAAAGCTTTGCACCAATCTGCAGTTTGTGGGCCTTTGGCTCAGAAATCATGCCACCTAACTGAAGTTTACTTATTAGTGAAAGAGAAAAAAATCCTGTCCTTTCAAAACTTCCCCAATTGCCTTTTCACACCTAGAAAATGTTCATCCTTTTTTAAAATGGCAGTCAGCAACCCTCTTCAGGGACACGGAGAAAGAGCACATGGGGTGGCATGAGGTCAATATGTACACTTTAAAACAAAAAAGTTTTTTTAAAAAAAGGAAAGAAGAAATAAAAGTAGATTTTAGAGAGGGGAAAGTTTCAGCTTTTATTTGGTAGTCATTGCGCAGTGTTCACTATCATCTTTTCCAGGTTGCTATTTTTAACTTGATAACTCTGAGTGTACTTGTAATATAGCTTTGAAAATAAAAGTGCTCAGCTAGTGCTAATTGCCTTTGCTTTATGCACATAAAACCTATGTAAGTTCCAGAATTAGATTTCAGACTATCATGATGTTTTTCCATTTAAACCACTTCAAGACACTCATTTATGCACAGGCAAGTTTTGGTGTTGTTAATTTATTGATGGGTCTACTGTCATATATAATAGTGTCATCAGGACCAGAAGCATTTTTGTTCATGCAGTAATCAGAGGTTGGGCATTATGAAAATAATCATTATTTTCAGCACTATCATCAAATGGAAAATAAACCTGAAGGGACATAATTGCTGAGGCAGGCTGTTGGAAGGCTCTGGAAAATAGTTCTCTATGACAGTTTTCATAAATCAAACATCAACCTTAAGCACTGCCTGCATAAGTAGAAATGAGAGCAAAAATTCCTAAAGTACCTTACTATCTTCAGATTGAGTGAAGATGATCATGTGATGCATATAAAAACCAGATGGAGCTTCAGTAACCCTGACACAAGCATTTTGTCTTTTTTAAAAAAAATCTTATCCTCATCCACCCTTGGTATGAAATTGGTATGTTAAATTATGCCAATAGGCACATAGTATCTGACTCATAAATTAGACATGAAAGGACTTTGCTAAATTCAGTACAGGGGAGATGTCAACATTCAAGATACTGTAGAGATATTTTCTACTTCAAAGAACCCATAATACAAGAAGATGAAGTTAGATTGGCATCAATCATTATCCAGGTGGATAATGACAGGAATTGATGGGATATCTTCAGACATACGGCAAATAACAGAAGAATCAGTAAAGATTCTATTCAGCTATGCCAGCATATCTAGACAACAATATAGTGCCAAACAGAGTGGAAGATATCAATCTACATGCCAAAACTAAAGAAAGGAAAAGAGTATGCAAACTATCTTACAAAAACTTAATTTCTAACAAAATAACACTTAGGGTATTCCAACATGGATTAGATTTCTAACTGGAACAGAAGATGCCAAGTGTTGAAGGTGCTTTAGAAATGTTGAGGGACAGTATTGTTGTTGTAGCATGCTGATAATGAGAATGAGAAATAAGATTTAAAAAGAAGTAAATATGCATGGCATTGGTTGAGAAATACCTTACATTTTGTTAACATAATGTGATATTATGTTACGTCTTTTGGAAAATGGGAATTTCAAAATATCTCCTTGTCTTTGAGTGATACCTATGCAGAGGTCAGGAAGCTGCAGTCCTGATGAAACATGGTAAAACAGACTGTCTCCAGGTCAGCACAGGAGTAAAACTTTGATATATTTTCTCTTTATTAATTCAATCTATATGTGGAATACATATAAGGAAACTGGACTAGAAAAAGTACGCTTTTAAAAGATTTTAAAATTGGAAGAAAAGACATAAATAACATGTGCTATTGTTATTTTAAATGTGTTACTACTGCCCTTCTCGTAGAGCATTAAAAACATACAATAACAATGCCAGCCTATGCTAAAGCAATCATAACAATGGGAGAAAACCACAACAGGCCCCCCCAAACACATTAACCTTAGGCTTGAATTCACATTTTCAGACCTCCAGGAGACAAAGTGCTATGCATATAGAGAAGGCAAACTTTCTTGATCAATATATGACAACATTTCATAGAGGTGACCTGGAGCATGACCACTCTGTCAGAACTTATCGTATCAGCAGAAACAATTAAAGATAGACAGTAAACCTGGATTTCTGATATGTTTTCATTAAAATATGTTTTATTTTCTGAAAAGGAGGCAATCTGTGGCTACATTTAAATAACTTTGTCCAGTGGCATCCACTGGGAAGTCAATGACAAAAGCATGCATGCATGAAAGAGGAGGAGTTTACATCAAAATGGCACAAAACATACACTGAATACACTGAGTGAGAAGAAAAGAATCAACCAACATCATTCTTAAAGCTAGTCTTTGTTAATATGCTCTATTGATGGTGATGGACAATTCCATGATAGGCATGTCTAAATCATATAAATTTTGTTCCAAATATGAATACGTAGTTTCTTCCCAGACTCTTCTCAGACCCAGACTCTTCTCCCCAAAGTAGTCTTTCTAACCACACCGATAGATACATAATGGATTACTAAACTGGACATAGAGGTTATTTACACTGACAACTGAGGAAAACTTAATGTAGCTATCCTTTCTTGTCTCACACTAGAACTTTCTCCTTTTCTCTCTAAATTTCTTTCTGAAATAATTGAGGAAATGGAACGGGACAGAAAATAATTGATCCCCATTGAATAGAGCCTTTGATGAGGAGGGTGGAGGGGTTCTGATGGGGAAAATGTGAGGAAATTCCATGCATCACTACACCATAAAACCTATCTCTTATCTCACAGACTATAAGTCAGATATTTTTACATATTGGATATTTTTAAGACTAAACCAATGGTCTTTCTTATCCTGCTCTATGGAGTAGAAAGTTGGTCTCTGACAGAAAGCCGCTTGAGGAGACTTGAAGCATTTGAATATGGATTTACAGATGGATGTTACATATAAGCTGGGCTGACAAAATCAGAAATAAGGTGGTGATAAACCTGCGAAAGCCAAGGGAAATAATCAAAACCATTAAAAATGAAAGTTAGAATATTTTGGATATGTGATGTGACACCCAGAAAAATACAGCATACTTCATGTAATCCTCCAAGATTGAAGGCAAATAAGGTCCAGGCAGAAGAAAAACATCATGGCTTTAAAATCTAAGGGATTGGTTTGGACAAAACTCAGCAGCACTTTTTTGTGTGGCTGTTAATAAAAATAGGATTACTAACATGATCGCCAACGTCCAATGATGGATATGGAAGAAGAAGAAGAAGGAGAAGGAGGAGGAGAAGGAGAAGAAGAAGAAGAAGAAGAAGAAGAAGAAGAAGAAGAAGAAGAAGAAGAAGAAGAAGAAGAAGAAGTTGTTTTGTCATATGAGGCAAAGTCCAAACTGGTTCCCTTTTGAGTTTTGCCTACAGAAAACATCTGATCACAAACCTAAAGTTTTAATGACAGTAAGTTAATTCAGGAATGCAGGACAGACAATAAGGAATATATATAGATATTTTGGGTATGAAAACCACCATGGATCTTAGGAATATATTTAGAGAAGTGGCTGCCATTTCCCATATGCTTCTAGAGGTAGCTGTCTCACTTTGTTCAATGGGAGGACTAATTGTGACACCTAGCACCCACTGAAAATAAAGGGAAGGTTATTGTTTGGAAAATGTAAAGTTATCCTATGATTTTCCAACTAAAAATCAAAGGCAAATTTTTATTGCAACATCCAAAAAAGATACAATAGAAAGAACAGATATGTCTATGTATATTTTCAATTATACGTAACATGATGGATAAGAAAACACCACAGGAAGAATGTTGCTAAATCTGAACTAAATAGCAGTGTGTGTGGCGGGGTGGCATTTAGCATTAAAATGACTTAAACCCTGGTTGTTGATATATTTCTGTGTCATTGCTTTCCTGATAAAGTATAGATTTTTGTTTCACCCCATCTAGTAATTTAATTAGCTTTGTTAAATTGAGTTCAATATATTCACAGAATTGGATATTGACAATCATTGCAACAAAGCTAATTGCTGAGGTCCTGCTTTAGTTATAAACCAAATTGCTGCTCCCTTGCAAAAGAATCTAACATTTCTCCAGGCCATCCCCATCACTATACAGCCTTAACTTGTATTTAAAATTGCAATGAACACTTTTGCTCTTGCAGTGGTCATTTGGTCTAATAAAATCTGTACAATTGCATTAATGATGAGTAAAATAATTCAACTCAACTCTCTCTTAATGCCATCCATTAAAAATATGGGAGATATTCCAATTGTTTAGTGGCATATAATTTGAAACTAAGACAATACCTTGGTAACTGAGAAGATTAAGATGACGTTTTCTAATATTTTCAATTTAAATCCTTGTGGTATTTTCCTTTCTTAATTACTTTATTTTATTGCAGCAAGGAACTTGATATTCAAATATCCAAAACTAAATTGACAATGTCAGGATAGTTTTTTAAAAAAGCAGATACAGACAAAAAATCGCTAAAGGACAATCTTAAATCAAATTATGCTAAAGGGGTTGCTCAAGATACACATATACAATAGGAAGAAAATGTTAGGTGCAAGAAATCAGCAGCTGAGATAGAGTTCAAAAGCACTGTAAATTTATTCCATGAAGCCTATACACAAGAATCTGATCTACTAATTTTCAAAGGCAAATTGGCTCTGGATAAATGTCGATGGACTTCAAGAGTAGCTAGACTTAGGTCTCTTTCAGAGGTGTATGGACTCCAGACTTATGATGCATTTGACTCCACTATTGGGCTACACCTGGTTATCTACAGAATTAAAATTAGCAATCTGGATAATATAAATTGCAATATAAAATGCAAATATATATACACACATAGACACAAGCATACATATAAATTCATAAATAAAACCATTGAATTTTATAAACTTATCTCAGAAACTCCTGCCAAACCTGACAAAATATACTTCAGTAATAGACATAGCATGTACACCCTAAAGCCAAGGGATAATGCTCAGCCTGAGCCATTTCTGACTATTTCTCTTGGAACAGGTTCAATTTCTCTTGATTATTCTTGATTTTCTTTGCTACCTTGCAAAACCTGGCAACTTCGTATGTTATTTTAGGGTTGATATTAGAAAATAGAAATTGCATGTAGCATTAATTGTGGTATCCTGTTTTGGTAGTAAGGAGTAGAGAAATTAGAGCATTTTGTTCTGTATAAAATTAGCAATACAGAAGAACATGTTTGATAGTTTCTATTTGTCCTGACCAGCAATGATATTCTTATAATGAGTATCGTATCTTTTTGTATTTTCCAGCCAGAAGTGCTAAAAGAAAGGATTGTATCAAGCTCATAGCCCCATGATAGTAAATAAGTAGCCAGAAATCCAAGGAGAGCTTTGTTGAAAACTGTTTCCATTCACTTTAAAATCTATCTTTTCTTACAGATTTAGAATATTTTTTCTTTCAGATTGGGAGCCTATGTAAAAGTATACATAAAGGTATTAACCTCCCCTTAAACAAAAAACTTCTTTTCCTGAGATCATGCTGCAGATACCAGGCAGCATGCTATTGTGTGCGTTTGGGGTGTGTGTGTGTGTGTGGCTTCTTTAATGAATTGCAAATAGTTGCTATAAGAACACCCCTATGTGTTTCAAATGACATTGGGATTTTATCCTTCCAAAACCCTAGATTACATATTAGACTAAGCCACAATAAGGTTTACATATCATACTTTTGATAGATTAGAAACTGGTATGAACCCTGCCATTGAATTAAGAAATCATGCTTTATAACTTGAGAACTTCTGTATTAGTATAATATTAGTATCATGATTCAAATTGACCAAGTCTTGACTTGATGTGTGAATTAAATTAAGTGCAGATTTGGTTTATTTTTCTTACTGTGTGAATTAGGTGTTAGTGTTGATTTTTTTTAAATTAGAATTGTTTGAATTCTTTGATGGAAGTTATCATCAAAGAAAATGAGATAATTAAGTTCCCACAAAATTGAAAACTCTGCCTTTAATTTCCTGGTAATCCATAGAACAGCTTGGCGTGCACTGCTTCCTGAGTTTTAACAAGGGCATTGGTTGCTTGCTTAAAGGAAAATGGATCACAAAATATTTTCTAGAAGAAACTTTAGGCTATGATATCAGATGAGAAGTGAAATCAACAGGCTGGGATTTTTGTAGCAAGTATTAACCTTGGTGTAAATGCAGAGACAAAATGAGCTTCTTTAATTTCCATAATGAAATTGTTTTTGTAGAGTTAAAAATACTGTAATGAGGCCCAAACAGTGTGCTTTCAGGGACTCCCAGGGTGAAGCAAATGAGATTTTTAGCTTCTCTAATTGGGCATATTGCAAACTGGGCTCAATGCTGTCTTCCGCACAGGATGCTCAGTATCCCTAACTAAAAGAGATCCACAGCTGTCAGCAGAATGTAAGGGAGCTTTTTATAAGCCAAACCAACCAGCACAAGACTAGGGCTATGACGGGGACCCCCCAAAGGGACAGATCAAGGGGAGGGCAGCTCTGCTGTGCCTTGATTAAGAAGTTATTCATAAGGTAATTTGTTTACCACTATCAAGGAGAATTTTTAAACCAACTGTTGAGAACTCCCAGAATCCTCGAAAGTATTTCATTTGATTAAGCAATGAATATGGATATTTTATTTTCCCTCTCCTGTGAATTAAACCTCATTAGCTGTCAATGCACATTTTTGGAAAGAATTGTGCTCTGTGCGCACTGCCAAAAGTCTGGTCTTTTGTTTATACTTCTTCTGCCATGTATAAAACTTTGCTAACATCCATCCCATATGAAACAGTACAGGAAATTTTGGATAAAAATCATAAAAATTTATGAAACAAAGGGAAAAGATTCATCTGAAAATGAAGAAGCCTAAAGATTTGCAATAAAATGAAAATGCAGCAGCTGAATAACCAAGCATGACACAATTTTGACTAGCATGCCACAACCGACAAAATCCCCAAAATGTGTAAAGTAGTAGCAAAAGAAAAATGGTTGCTTTTCAACTTAGGTAAAAATCCTCAGGCTGTATTAAGATCAGGTTCTGCATATGAGGGGCTGTAAATATACTGTAGCTTGGAATACATTGTTGAAATATATACATTTAAATCTGATTTCAAGTTGTTTAAAAATAATCAATGTTTATATTTTTCAACAATTTTTAATTTGGAAAATGAGATGAAGAGTATAAAGTGAGTCCTGGCAGTTTTTTCATTACAGCTAAATCCTGCCTATTTTTATCAATCACTAGTGGTGACTGGAGCAGATATATACACAGGATGTTGTTGGGCTGCTATTGACCATTTGGTTATCTGACTACCAATAGATGAGGTGAGAGAGGCTTTATATAGTATAAGTTTTCCAATTGAACATACCATGTGAAAAGTTATTTTCTAGGCAAAAAAAAAAATGAAGCTATCTACTATGTGGTATTATTTTGAATTTTTATCCTCAAAATGTTGCTGAGAAGATGACATGTCCGGTACTCAAAAAGAGTTGAGAAATACTCAAGAAGGAAATACACCCGTTTGGTTATTTTGTGTACTCTAAAATCAATAAATCAACCCACTATAACATAATTGTGTGTTTTTATATTTATACCAAGCAAGGATGTCCCCTGATATTTTTTTCCAACACAGCTATGTGAGGTAAGTTGAGATGAAGTTAGTACCTGGCCCAATGAATATAGTAGCTCAAATAACTTGATTCTGTTCTTGGTGTCACTATTCAGTAAGAAAACTATTGTATTACACTGCATATCTTCAGCAAATTCATGAAAATCCTTGCTATTCCCCCCATCATCATTTATGAATAATACAGTGTTACAAAATGGAGATAAGAACTTGATGTATTTTTAATAAGAATACATTGTATTTGGGTTGATCTATTGTTTTATTTGGCCTTTCAGAAGGAGTATATTACAAAATATGTTCAGAACACATTGAATATTAGCTATTAGCTGTGGAAATAAAGACCAGGATTAACTAACATAGGTTGATGATGATTCTAAAGGATAACACTACCAAATGTTACTTTGGCCTTCCAAGGACACTAAATAAAAAGGGGAAGATTTGGTTGGTGATTTTAGATGCATTCTCTCCTCACTACTTTTGCTGAGTTTCTATATTTTCAACAATAAAATGGGCTCTTTATATCCCGATAGGAAAGTGTCTGTGCTGCAAATTCTAAGGATATACAATAAATGCATGCTGCAGCAAGAAACAAGTCTTGTTATTATTTTCTGTCTGTTATTGCCTTTGTTAACATAGGTCCCTGCCTTAATTTTGATATATAGCATGTCTGAATGAATTCATTACATTCACAAACTACAACAATATTCCCCAAAGTAGAATAACCCATATTGTGCATCCATGTGTGACCCTGAAAATCTATTCAATTAATGTTTCTGCATAAGTTGAACGACATTGAACTGTTGAGCTAATTCCAAATTTGCCTGGTAACTATCTGAGGATGCCCTTGAGCCAAACCTAATCCATGATTAAATTTATGTTTTTGTGTTTCTTCTTGAGGCTATAAAGTTTTGCATTTTCTTGACAATAAAATGATCGTCTGCCCATATCTTTCAAATATCTGGATATCCTCAAATAATTTTTCTGGAAGTATGTCCCTCTCTTGGGTGATTTTCAGTGGCATTATGCTTTCTTTGCTCTGATATCCTTATGTCCTTCATATCTTTCAATAATGAAATATCTATCTAGGTTCCAAAACATGTACCTTCCTCCTCCTATCTCAGATAGCTAGAGTTATGTGTTTATCTAAATCTTGTGCAGAAAAACAGCAAGGAAGAAAATTATTATTACTTTTTGTTTGTGGTTATACAAACAACACTTACTTTACAACAACCAGCTATGTGTGCACACATTCATATCTTGCTCAGGTAAGCAGGAACTACCTGGAAAAGGGGAAAATAAGGGGTTCCACCTATTGGTTAATTTTTGACGAACAAAATTTAAGTTTTGTCAGCATCTACCATGTTTCTCCAACAATACAGCCTCCCCCAATAGGAAGTCCCAGCATGTTTTATAGCAGTGGTCTCCAACCTTTTTTGTACCAGGGACCAGTTTCACGCAGAAACACTTTTTCAAGGACCGGCAACGGCCCACGCGCTGAGATGACACAAATCTCCAAAAAAAAGCAATGTGCTACTCCCGCATATCAAAGGGCGTCTCTTTATATTTTTTTTACTAAAAACATATTTTTAACATATATTCGTAATCCACGATTAATTCATTCTTTAGGTGCAGCCGGTAAATCAAATTGATCCACCGACGGTACACCGGTCCCGGGCCGCGGTGTTGGGGCCGCCGCTGGTTTTATAGGGGCATAAATCGAATATTAGAAGACCCCTCCCGCCGGAAATTAAGGGCCTATATTAACAGTGGCGAAACTGGGTGGAATGGCAGGGGTGGAATGCTGGTGCATTAAGCTGAAGTACTAGATTTGTTGGCATACATGGATAAGGTCGCTGCCTGCAGTGGTGGGACTGTCAATGTGTTAGTGGGGGCGCGGCACTTCGTATGGGCGGGAGATCCGATCTGCGACCACGGAGGCTCTTTGCTTTCCCTTCTTCCGCTGGTGCTGCGTCAGCATTTAAGAGCCAATGCCACGGATTGTTGTCACGCACACACAGGTCGGCGAGAGAGCCAGGGATCCTCCCTGCAACCCGGAATAGCCCCCAGGGCAGAGGCACCACTGCAGCATTCGAGGTGCTCCTGTCACGCCGCGGGTGATCGGTCGATTTTGATTGGAGTGGTGGTCGAGCCGGCTTCCCTTTGGCCGTGTCTGATAGAAGTGCCAAGCCAATTCATTTTTAAAATTGATATGCCCTACGGAACGACAGTGTGGCCATGATGAGCTATGACAGCCTCCGCTCTGCCCTGAGAGGCAAGTGTTAGAGCCCAACCGCTCCATGTGGGGGAAGGCGAATCTTCCTGAGGGCTGCAGCGGGGCAGGGTCGGACCCACCCTGGGATGAGAAGGAGAGCCAACCCCAGGACGTTCGCCCGCAAGAATCTAGCTGCCTGGCACGTTTGGGCAGGAAAAGGGTTGCCTCATGGCACCAGCACAGCTGGAACAAGGCGCGCCCTTCGGACTGCTCGCGGGGCGTTGGAAGCGTGTCTCAACGCAGGAGCAGCAGTGCTCCCTAGCTGGGAGGGCATGGGGCGGCCTGTCACCGGTCATGCCCGCAGGGGCTGTGGCGCGCAGACACACGCAGTGTGGCTGTTCTGGGCCAGAGTCAGGGAAACGTGAGCTTGGCGAGGGTAGCGGCACCACGGAAGCCACTAGCGCAAAGAGCCGGACGCGACCTAGTAGCTTGGCTTCTACCCAACGTCCGTCCAGCCTGAGCCAAAGTAGAGGTTCCACTGGGCCAAGGCCACCGTGAGGCATGTAGAAGAGTGCCGGCACCGCTTCAGTTCGTGGTGATCAGGCGAGATGCGAGGGCAGAAGAGTGGGCATGGCAGGCTGTGACCGTTTCCGTGGGCCGCGGTCTGGGCCAGAGGACAGGCGGGACACTCCGAAAGTAGCGCCATAGGGGGCCGTGTTCCACGGCCGCGTCACCCAGCCCAGATCCTAGACGCGCGCATGGCAATCCTCGCAAATGCACTGGCCTCCAACACTGCAGTGTCCATGGCAGTATGCGCAGGTAGACGATGCTCACTTGGTGTGGCTCAGCTACGGAGGAGAATGCGGGCATGGCGCGTCACACGTTGCAGATCCCGTGTCCCACAGAGATGGTGGGCACTATCACAATGGCCTTCGGGTGGCCTCTCCTGGTGGCTCTCCATGTTCAGGCTACGAGGGAGCTTGGGAAAGAAGCAATAGGACTTGGGGTGTGTGGATCCGGCTCTTTCGGTGTGGGGCAAGCAGGCATGCACCCGGCGAACTCGCTTTCTGGCTCTGGCCCAGCACCAGCACGGCTCTGGTGGCAGCCTGGTGGGATAGTGGAGGGCTCCAGTGGGGATGCGCTATAACTGCCTCTACTTGCGAGAGCTCTGGCGGACAGGCTGGAGGGCCCGTCTGTTAGCGTGGTGCTGGGCCCGGCCAGCCGCAAAGCTCTTCATCGCTCTGCCCAGCACGAGCAGGCAGGAATTGGCAGCTGGGGCGTTTCTCCCTGGGGTGGGGGCCGATCCTGCGCTGGCAGCCGCCAGGAGATTCGCTTCCCAGCACATGGGGTTTGGGCTGTCCCTCTCGGGAGGGAGGCTTTGTCAATATCCATTAGTGGGCGTCATTTTTTAAAAGAATCGGCTTTGTCTTCGAAGGCGAAGGGAAGGCGGTGAAGGAGATGCGGCCTGAAGCCAGTGTGTCCGGTCCGTGGCTCAAGTTGCAGAGGAGGGAGCCGTGGCTGGCCTTGGACGTAAGGCTGTGGCCGAACACCACCACTGGGCACTTGTCTACAAACAGCCGCGCGTCCAGACATGGGGAGAAAGGCAAAGCAAGGGTGGCGGGAGAGTCTCCTGATTACCGAAGTATCCTACCAATATGCTGAGGTGCGCCGATCGACAAGCCATCGTTGGCTTGTCTCTCGCCACCCGAGGAGTGGGCAAGGGAGAGAAAATTAAGTCAGAAAGACGAGCCTAGGTTTTTTTTGGGAGGTGACAAAAATAAAAAAAACGGCCTGGCGAAGCATGGTACTCTCAATAGGACAACAAAGAAGTGAGAAGCAAATCAGAAATGGTGAAAATGACGAAAGTAAATATTGCAGAAACTTTGGGTATCTTGGTGGTAGATGCTTGTAACAATAAGGCGACTACCATAAGACGGTGCCTTGGGAGTATTGTGTAATCAGTATGAAGATATCTAATGGACTGTACTAGGGTGGGTTGGGTGAGTGGATGCATGGCATGAGCCCCCGTCCCCCTTGTCCTTTGCACCTGGTGGTTGGCTGGCTCGGTGCGTGTTATCTTGATGCTCCTTGATGTGGTCGCTAAGTCATTTCTTGTTAAGTGCTGTTGAAACTGGGTAGTTGGATGGGGGTCTTGATTTCGCAGAGTTGTTTAGGAGACGCATAGGAGGTGCGCTACGCTGTTTTATTGGGCGGTCTGTCGGCCTATTTAAGAAGATACAGTATGTCATACTCGTGAAGTATGTGTATCAGATAGTATGGCAGATGGCGATGCGATGTTGACAAGGGTCTGGTCGCTAGTAAATATTGCTGATGGAATAGACCAGACTCTATGGTACCGTCGGTTGCGCTACATCCTGGATAGCGAGGTCTGGCGTGAAAGCCCGAGTGCTTTGAGACGCACAAAGAGAAGCGTGTGCAAAGGTACAGAAGATAAATGATCGATCGTGAGGGAAGCTTTTCGCAATTCAATCTAAGGCAACAGATGGCCAAGTGAACAGCAGCTGGCATGATGAATGCTATTAATGGATCGAGACATCCAAAAGGGTCATAATGCTGTGTAAATGCGAAATACAACTGGAGAAAACGTATAATCTTTAATATGGTTTGCTAAAGAACAGTAAGCCACTGATAGTTCTGTGGTGCAGAAGATTAACAGTGAGTCAGATCTCTTTAAATGCTTTTGATAATTTTCACTTGGCTGTTTTAGGCACGGCTTCTGTTCGCAGAATCCGCACTTTCATATAATGTGCATGTAAGTTGGCTCACCCTCTACGTTAAGAATTGTTATTCATGATATTCCGGCTAGCAAGAAAGTGTTTCTTACATTTTTCCACAAAACTACTGAAGTTATCCTATGGGAGGAGGGTATTTGAGAGCGTAATTATCGTTCTGCATTAACAGCTCGCCGCTTTTAAGAAGACATGGTCAAAAATGAGTTAGATGAAAAAGGAATTGTGGGACTTTATAGCGACTGGAGAGGGAAATGTAAACAACACGATGCCCTATGTAAATTTGTCGATCTGGTGGTGAAGTCTTCAAAATAACTGCAATTAGGGCTGGCTTGGTCACTGCTGTTGCTGCAGAGTATATGACAATATTTAAGTTATCAAGTAGAAGATTGTGCCATTGAGATCTGGATATAGTGAAGGCATATAAGCAATTCTTACAAAATACGGATCTATATGAACAATATCGCGTTCAAATACAATGGTTTAAGAGAAGCTTATTTTAATAAAGAAAAGGAAATCTTCACTAGGGCATTTTCAGTTTTGGTAGTCAACTCCTGGATGGTATGTGAGTGTCTGGAGACAAGTTTAAGTTTGGCAGCTAAATTCACGGTGCTAAAGGCATTGTTCTTCTTATATTGTTTCTGGCAGGTAATATACAAGCTCAGTTCAAGCTGTGTGGGGCAGTGCAATCTAGGTCTATGATAGTGTGCAAAGATGCAATGGCTGCGATACTATCGAGAAGCTTAGGCTGACGCTGGAGTAGAACATATGCTGTATTCATGTTTAAAGAACTGCATGGATGGTATCTGATGAGGTGGCAATGAAACATGATATCTGGCTGAGATGCTTTCTGTCAGAATAAATGGCCAATGGAACTGATAGTCGGATCTTTTTCTGGGGCACAGGTAGATTTTGCTGGCATTGTATATACTTCTTTGGAGCATGGGTCATGATAATGACATGGTCGTAAATGCAAGATATTTCAAAGGAGATATAGAAAACTTTATGTTCCTGGTCAAGAACAAGCGGCAGAACTAATCAGCTGGCAGAGTCAATGTATCCGTGTGATCGGAGGTATTTCGGTGAAATCGATTTACAGCAAGATCAGACCTCGAACATGCCATCTTGCTTATGCTGCAAAGCGGCACTCCGCAAAGAAACATGTCATGGGGTCTTGAATGTGATGGATTTTGCAATCTTTGCTGTTCTATATCTTTTAGTAGCATCTCTTTCCCATCTCCTGGGTTTGGCAGAGTCCTTTCTTCCCGCTCCTTCCCCTTTAGTAGAAAGATAGTGTAAATAGACTCTCTTAATGTGATTGTTTTAAATTAATTTTTGAGGTAGGAAGATTGTAGGAACATCGAGTTAGGGGATGATACGGGAAATGAGAAAGATTACATGATTAATATTTGAACAGAGGATGTATGTACACCTTGGGCTACCTGTGAGCCGGGTGTGAAGTAATGCATGCAGGAATGAAGAGATTGTATTATGACATTAGTCGCTAGTTATAATGGGGGGCGCGGGTGGTGTGGGAGGCGGAGTCGGAGAGGGGAGGCGTGGCGCCGGGGGCATGTATTTGGCCAAGGCGTAGTGAGGGGTGGGGGCGATGGAGGAGGAGTGGCGAGGTACGGAAGGTGGAGCAGGATTAGTGTTGTTTTTGTGTTTGTTGCGTCATTTTTTTTTTTTGTGTGTGTTGTTTTGTTTGTTGATGTTTAGTTAAGATGATAGTGTCTTTTCTGTCTATTTTGCTATTCTTGTAATTGTTCGTATTGTTATTGATTGAACTCTTCTGTTGATCATGTTATATGTTATTTTTTTTATGTTTTCTTTTTTATATGTTATATTATATATGTTATTTATTTTTTATTATTATATTATTTGTGTTTACTTCTATAGTTCTTTTATGTTTATTTTGTTTGTTTTTTTTTTGTCACTATGGCACAGAGGATATATTGGGCTTTGATATTCTAATAGAAGACAATCCGATGGGCATACTAGCCAGTACAATTGATCTACAGATACTGAAAGCTTATTCTGAACATAATGAATATAAGTAGGATTTATAGGTATTTTTTGACTAACTGGCAAATTATTTCTGAGTTAGTCAGAGATTTTTACACATGTTTAAGATTCTTCTGTCTCCTCGGTAAGATCATTATACAGAAAGGTCAAAGAAATGAATAATCTAATAAGTGGGAATGAGGAACATTACTATGCTATAGATTAAGAAACTTTGTAGGATTTAGAATTATAGTAGTAAGATTTGATACAATGATAGATTAATCAGTGGCTGCACGTAGCTTTTTTTTTTTTTTGGCTCACCAAAGTTCCATCACAGGATCAGTACTGCTGGCCGATACTACATCTATTTGTGAGGCACTCTTAATTTTTACCATCGAACATCCCTTTGAAAGACATGAAAAACAGATCGCTTTCATCAATTCAGAGAACCTCTGCCATTTTAGACTTTCGTCAGGCATTCAACAGATATCTGGAGAATCTCTACAAATAATTGATTGCCAAGAGGAAAATCTCCGTAACAAGATGTTGCTAATAGGTGGCATCGTGCCTGGTGGCACGATTGGCTAAAATGGTATAAGAAATAATGTCCCGAAGACCTGTTGGAGAAGTGGTAAAGCAATCATGTGGATAATTGACCACATGTGGTGAAATCTGTAGTAAAGAGGAATTTTGACTCCTAAATATTACTGTTCATCGAGAAGATGGGGCTGAATAAAAGAAATGACCAAACAACATATGAGATTCCAAACCAGGGAATGTTGTTTTACATAAGGGGTATCTACTGTCAGAAGGGTTAGTGGGTGCAAAAGGGACAAGTGATATTGTAATATTTACACTTGTTTGGTGATAAGCAAGAATGTATAGCAGCAGGCAGTGGGATTAGATTTACGAAAAACCGATATGATAAAGTAAATGAGCATAGTGGAATATGTTTGCCTGAATATGGAATTGAAGATATGATTCCTAAGAGTTTAGGGTAATAAAATAAGATGGCGAGAGAAATAAATTGAAGTGGGACCAGCGAACAACTTAAGTTAAAGCGCGAACGGTGAAATAAGGATGAGACTATGTTATTCCACTTGGTTGCTTTAATTATGGGAGACATATATTATGGTTGTTATCGGAGAAAATGTTAGAGGTGTTTTATATGATATTGTGGGACTTATTTATATTTGTTTTTTATTATATGTTATTTTGTTGTGTGATATGATGCTGACGAATTGATTGAATGGATAGAAGATTATTATATATTATATTTTTTTTTTGTTATTTTTTATTTATGAGAATAAGAGAAAAAGAGATACAGTAAGAATATATATTATTAGTCATTTATATCTGGATATATATTTCTTAAAGATATGTCATAGACTGCCTAAGCGGATGGCAAAAATGTGTTGTAAAAAGGACACAGCGGACGAGAACAAATGTTCCATCTACGTAATGCTTAATCATGATGTGGTTGTAGGAGGGGCGGTCGTCAAAGGGGCAAAAATGTTGCATTAACGGCGGAGCGGATAACAACGAGACAAGGGTAACGGACGGGGGGATTGTTGGTAATGTTTTTATTCGTGCTATTATGTGTGTGTTTTTTGGTTCGGATTTGGTGTTTTTTATTTTGTTTTTGTTTTTATTTGGGTAGATTGTTAGTATGTTATTTTGTTTATTTATTTTATTTTTTTGTTATTTGTATATGTTTATTAATATTGTTTTGTTTTATTGTTATTTGGTATTTTTGTCAGTTTAGTTGTTGTATTTTTGTGTAGATTATGGAGTATTGTCGTGAAGGGAGAGTGCGTAGTAGGTATGTATGCAGAGTGCAGGATGGCGTAAACGGATGATGCAGATGTGATTTGCTCCGGCTTTCCATCAGGCGTATCTCGCCTCGTCGGTGATCGCGCTACTGAACGCTGCGCACGTGGGTAAGAGTCGCGCGGTATCTGCTTCCTCGCCTGGTGTCGCATGTGTCACGCGGGACGTGGGAGGGACGGATTTGAAGATTGCGCGACGGATGTGCAAGTACGGGATGCCTAGTAGCAGGAATATGGGCAGATGCGTAATGAGAGTGTGCAGAACGGGGATCGTCCCTGTCCGTGATGGTCACCTGAAGTATGGTAATGCAGACAGCGACGGATCAGTGTCGAGATGCATTAGTTCCGCGCTCAAACAAAGGTTTTATGAGACGAAAAGCGCGTTCTGCGAGGAGGATGAAATGTCAAGTAGAGGGTCGGGCGGATGCTTGTGGGAGGACGGAGTAGAGAGGAGGCAACAACGGAGGCGCACGTGAGCTTAGCAGATGCGGGAGAAAGAGTGCGCAGTGTAACGAATGGATGGCACAGTGTTTTTCTCTGTTTTACATCCTCTTTCCATCCGTTGGTGCAGTGTGACAGGAGCTTTACTTTTGAAATTTCTACCTGCTCTATCCAGAACCCCATTCCTCTCCTTTCCTCTCCTTATATACTGTTTCACAGAGCTTTACAGCCCTTTCTATACGGTTTTCAGAGTCAGCATATTGCCCCCAACAATCTGGATCCTCATTGTACCAACCTCAGAAGGTTGGAAGGCTGAGTCAATGAAACCTGAACTACCAAACTGGCAGTCACCAGAAGTAGCCTGCAGTATTTCATTTTAATGACTGCTTCACCACAGCTCTTAATACTATAAAGCTAGCTAGTAAGCAAGCTTTATAGTATTACAGGACCCACAAAAGCCATAATAGAGCAGAAAATGGTAACTGCCAACTAGATGCTTCAAATCATTGGTACAGCAGTCCCAATGTTTCAAACTTACATTTCTTTTTTCTACCTGCAAACAAGCCATTTCTCAGTGGAGCAAGGAAACAGTATTTGTTTTTACTTATTGAAATGGGCCAATCAGATCTGAGATTTTGGGTACCATCCCTGGACTTTCTAAGACTTACAGTGGTAGCTGGGGGTTCAGTTTCACAATGAATAAAAAATTTATGCTATCAGCTTATGAAATATACTGTCTATGAGGAACAAGAACAAGGTATGTGAAAAAAAACAATATTTAAGATTTTTAAGTCCATTGACAAAAGATGAGACAAAGGAGGCAGTAAAGAATAATTAGAAGCTTATCAGCAGGGTCTTTAAATGATTAAGAAGGAGGGCTTAGGAGCCTAGGAGATCAAATGGTATTTTTATCGATACTTTTAGTCTGTGGAAAAGCAACGAAAAAGGAAAGCTAATACAGCAAGTGTAGGATGGGGTGTGAAAATGCTGTCAATAGGAAAAACTTGGTTTCTGGGAGCATGGCCTGAATAATCTAAGTAAGTGGTTCCTAAAGTGGGCAGTACCACCCCCTGGGGAGTGCTAAGGGGAGTGCTAAGAGGCAAGGGGGACCAACAGGGGGCTCTAAGAGGTGGCAGGGGGGCGCTGGAGGTGGGCCCTCACAGGGCACAATTCAAGGGTGAAAAAAAATCCTATCACCGCCACATTCAAGGTGAGGCCCCTGAGGATCACCCCATTGACTTGCACACTCCGGTGCAAAGGGCTCAATGGGGTAAGCCTGCGGGGCCTTGCCCTGAACACCATGTTGGGAAAGGAGAGCAAACTAGAGTGGCCTTGTTCTCCTTTTCAAACATCTTGCCACTGCTGCATTCTAGGCAAGGCCCTGAAGGTCCACCCCATTGAGCCCCTTGCACTGGAGGCACCTGCTCAAGTCTGAATAGAGCAGTGCACGAAGTTAATGGGGTGAGCCTGAGAGAGGGAAAGAGAGAGAAAGAGAGAAGGAGAAGAGAAAGAGAAAGGGGAAAGAAAGAAAAAGGGACAAAGAAAGAGGGGAGGGGTGGAAGGAAGGGACAGAAAGAAAAAGAAATAAAGAAGGAGGGAGGGAGGGAGGAGAAAGATAATGAGATATCTATTTCCTAGTCCAATCACCTGCTCCGCAGTGTTAGAAGGGAGTGTTCTCCTTTGTAATTTACCAGTACATTTTGTTTTGCCTTCTTCAGAATTGGCACTGTAATAGATTGAGGAAAAGTAATTTTTTGGGGTGGATCCAGTGGATCCTGTTTAAAGGATCAGCAAAATGTGAGAGCTTCCTGATAGTCTTGGCCATGTTTCACCCACAAAACCTTTAATTAATAGAAGCCAAAGATGTTTTAAATATGCTAGCAAAGATGCTGGCAAAGATGTTTCAATGTGGAAAAGGGCCTCTTAAACTTGGCCTCATTTCAATCTGATGGCATCAGGTCTCTCTTTCTCTCTCTCTCTCTTTCCCTCCCTCCTTCCTCCCTCCCCCCTCTTTCTTATCCCTTTTTCTTTCTTTCCCTTTTCTCTTTTGTTTCTTCCTTCTCTCTTTCTCTCTTTCTTTTCTCTCTCTCTCTTTCCCTCTCTCGGCTCATCCCATTTATTTGATGCACCGCTCCATTCGGACTTGCTGGGCAGGTGCCTCCAGTGCAGCAGGCTCAATGAGATGGACCTGCAGGGCTGGCACCTTGATGCGGCAGTGCAGCATGTTTTGAAAAAGTAGAGCAAGCCAGAGGTCAGTAATTTTTGCTGCAAAGAATCACAAAAGCTTCTGGACTGTGCACAAGAAGGGACAACATGTCAATGCAATTCAGCAACATAAATAAAGAAATAGACAAGAATCAGCAAAGCATCTCTGATTAGATTTTATTCACTACTAGAATCTAATCAGAGGTGCTTTGCCGATTCTAGTCCAATGCCCTACTCCAGCAGGGTTGGAAGGGAGTGTATGTATATGTGTGTGCATGGCTGTCAAAACTCCAAAAACGTCAAGGTCAAGTAGTTCTGGGGAGGCCAGTCATAAATTAGAACACTTGCTAAGCAACCGGCCATGAAGTGAGGACCATTTGTATTTGGTTTGGCAGTCACCAAACCATACCCATCCAGTCACGTGATCAGCAGGCCATGCCCACCCAATCACATGACCAGCAAACCACACCCGCAAATTAGGCCACACCCACAGAAATTTGAATCCTGCCCTGGTTGGGGGGCATTGAGGATGAGTTTGTAGCACCAAGGCAGCGGTGGACTGAAAAAGTTTGGGAACCACTGGTCTAAGTGATAAAGGGCTGGAACAACATGGATTACATTTCACAAGGACTGGTCAAATTTTATTTGGCTGAAACATTTGAACAGGAATACTTTAAACTGAATCCAATGGGTTTTGGAAATTAAACCCTGAAAGAAAAACATCAAAAAGTGTACCATGAAAAGTTGGAATGCTGCTGAAATAGGCCCTCTTCCACAACTCAATGAAAAGTGAGAAAGAACATTGGTTCACAATGTTCTTGGCCTTTATACTAATGTTCAAAGTCTGGGAAATAAAGTACAGCAAGCAGATATTTAATGGAGAGTTTTAATGGAAAGCTGTGAGAGAGGGACACATGGCTTCATCTCATTACTGGATTATTGCAAAGTGAGGGACTGTCTTTGAAGACAGTTTGCAGCTAGTGCAGAATAAAGTAGCCTCACAATTCAATTGATTGCAAAATTATATATATCTTGATGTCACAGAACAGATTGACATTTCAAGCTTTTGAGCACAATGATATGTGCTAGTTGTTACTATATACTACTCGGTAGCATAAAAATATATTAGAATTGCATTATCGAACTTAATTTGGCCAACTTTGAAAGACGGTATGCTAAGAATCCTATTCCACAAGTAAGGTAAAAGGAGAGCAGGCTAAGAAGCAAGTCTTTTGGTAGAAGTCCAGACCTTGCAACATACTGCTGGAGGCAGTAGGATTCATTCCAATACTCCTTACATTTCTACATAGTGAAAACAAAATTATTTCAAGAGTCTTTGGCCCCTAGTTGATTGGATTTAGTGTGGTTATTAGTTGTATTATTACTATTACTATTACGATGATGATGATGATGATGATGATGATGTTTTAATGAGATGTGATTAATAATCTTACTTGTTTTAGTTTGTACCATCCAGAAGCTTTTCTGATTAAGTTAGCCTTAATTGTAAAATGAGTTATCAGATATGTATCTTGGAATTCAAAAAAAGTTAATTTTAATAAATTTAAACTAATTTAGAATCTATGACAGGAGTAGAAAGACTTAAGATAGATAGAAATTCCTTTAAAAAGTAGATACTGAAAACACAATTGCAAATAATTTTAATGTGGGTAAAAAGTAAAAGATTGGAGAAGAAACCATGTGGGTATACAAGTAGCTCAATGAAGTTTTGAAAATAAAAAAGATGAAAGGAAGACCAGGTTGATGATGATTTCAGAAAAAACTCTGGGACACATTATTAAGTGTTAAGAAAAGAATACATTATTTGGCAGGAGATAGCGTAACAAGAACAAGATTCAGGAGGGCCCTAATGAATTAGAACATTGCGCAAAACCTATCAAGCTGAATTTCAGCAGAAACAACTGTGAAGTTCGTTGGGGTAGGAACAATGAAACAAAGCAGTATAGGTTGGGAGAGATAATAATGAGCAGCAGTACATGCAAAATGATCTAGGTGTCTTAATAATTCATAGGCTAAATATGGACCTCGAGAGTGATACTTCTGCCAAGAAAACCATCCCCACAAATACAAAGTCGATTGGCATCAGACAAAAGGATGGTGTCAGATCAAAAATAGGCATAATTTTTCTCTATTATGTTTTAGTCAGACCACTCCTATAATTTATGGACATAGTTGGAGACAGTTGGAATTAATCCTAAATCCAGGAGAAGGAAGAAGATTTGTTAACTAATTAACACTAAGATCTGTCTAATCTGAAAATAGATTTTAAACTTTAGATTTAAGAATTATAGTTAAAAGTTTGCAGGATAGCAATAGATACTTCAGGTTACACTACTTAAATTATTTATGAACCTAATTACAAAGTTCTTTGCCTAGGAAACAACCTCAGATACACATATATTGAAAGGGGGGAGTGAAAAGACAGTGCTGGGACTTGAGCAAAAAAAAGGTTGAAATTTTGATTGTGCTATAATGGTAATTGGTAGTGTGACTCAACAAAAAAGGCAAATTCAATTTTAGACTTCATTAATCTAAATATACTTTCAAAATCACAGATAATAACAGTCATAGGGGGTTTTTTTGGTGAACCATTCCTCTTCCATTATGTCCAATTATGACGCATCATTTTAGAAAGGCTTTGGCAAAATCTGTTCAGAAAAGGACAGAGACAATGGGCAGAGGATCAAAAAATGAATTCCATGGAAACAGATGGAAGGAGATGGATTATTTAGAACTCTTTCTCAAATACCTGAATGATGTCACATAGAGAAATATAAGGATATTCTGTCCTTTCAAGATACAGGATGAACTACAATGAATTTAAATCACAAGAAGATAGAATGTAGCTGATTTTATTAAAAATAGGGGGAGTGGGATTCTAAGAACAATTATCTAGAATGGTGGCATCCACTTTCTACTATATATGCTTAAACAGAATGTAGACAGCCATCTGTTGGGGAAGCTTTAGTTTGGTTCCTGCTTTAAACAAAAGATTAGATTTGATTATCTGGGGGGGCCTGTTTTAACCCCTGATTCTATCATGTTTTCAGGTAGGATCTATAATTGGGTGTAATAATGAGACAGAGGGAACAGGGGTGATCTTGTACACCCAACAACGCTGATGCTATGTGCTTTCTATCAGGCTGGAATCAGTTCTGTGAATTGTTCTGATATATATTTATCCTGCCAGGTTATATGGATCAAAGCACTCACCTGGATGTACCAACTGTTGGGTGCAGTACATGAACAACTTTACAGGATTTTGCACTAGTCATCTTTTCTGAACAAAAATAATCTAGACAGAGATGGTCCTGTAAGATACAGAATACTGTGCCATATATTAAAAATATTTTCATTTGAACATATTTGGAAGTCTTGTGGCAAAAGAAACATACCGTGTAGGAGCAGTTTAGACCACAGTAAACAGGTAGAAACAGAAAAACTAATTATCCCATCTCTGGTGCAGTGCTTGTTCTCATCCACATCAGTTTTGTCATTTAAGTGTGGTATTTGTTAAGTCGTTTGCATGGCAGAGTTCATGGACTATCCTAGGCAAATCAAACAATCTACATGGCTTAATATGATGGCTGATTCAATCAGCATGCTAAGATCTCATGTATTTAAGCTTAGCCATTTGATTATTAATTTGGTCAGTGGTTCAGAGTCTTGTACAAACACTCTCCAGACAATATATGCTTTAGATCTAAATATTTTGAAAACCAAACAAGGGATGCAAAAACAAATTCTATGTCCTTTTTCTCTTCACTTCCTCTTTTTTTATGGGCTTTGAGTTTTGGCCGTAAGGCCATCTGCCATTGCTTTATTTTTCTATCACAATTCCAGTATAATCGAAAGCAATACAATGCATTTTGCAATCCAAATATGGATAAATTATGAAGTACTACCATTTTAAAATGGTATTCAAAATTAAACATGGGCTCTGCATAATTATGCCTGAGCTCACAACAGGTTAAAAAAAAATTGATCGTATGATTATGGGGATGTAGCAGTGGTCTTAAGTGTGAAAAACAATCATAAGTTCTTTTGTTCGACACCATTGTCATTAAATGAACTGTTGTAATTTGGGGACTACCTGTACCAGAAATTAAAGAAAAAGGAACTGTACATATTTCCACTGCAGAAATGTTTTATGTAAGGCCTTTCAAACATTATTCATCATTTTAAATATACACTCTATATATAACATGTTAAATCATGCAATGCCTTAAGAGACACAACCATAATTTACCCATTTTATTCAAATCTTGAAACTGCTGATTTAAACTGACCATTATACACAGGCAGTTTAACTTTAGGGATAGTTTTTCCCAATTATTTAACTGTTTTAACTGTTTAAACTCTAACAGCTGACATTCTGTTCTAGTTGATGCAATAGTTGCCTTTAATGATAACTTTCACATACACATTGTGTAAAAGGAACATTTCCCAATTGTTCAAAGAGACGTAGAGGCACTGGACTTTCCCTGCTTCATGCATGCTGTCAATTTTATACACACCCTCACCCAGAGGTAAATCAAAGGTAAAGATAGACCTAGAGATGTTATGTTGGTTTCTTATAATGAGGTCTTACATGTCAAATTAAAATGACAAATCTTTTATATGTGATAAGGAAACAAGGTTGAAGGAGGTTTGCTCAGCAAGCATGAGCAAAAAATATCATTTACTTTTACTCAAAAAGAAAACATGCTAATTTCTGCATCTGAATAGGCCCCAAAGCAGAATTTCAGACAATTAGAAGCAAAAGACATGAGATTTTACGGTACTGGAAATTGGGTGACATTGCTACCATCATGGACAAAACCAACCAACCATACTTTTGTTCTTGTATCCCTTTATCTGCTCACATTTTATACATCTATTTTATTTTTTAATATGATTCCATTCTTTTTGTGCAGGTGGTGGTTTTGTATGCTGATTTAATTTTCAGTACTTTGAAACCTGCAGGTAGCAATTGGGGGAAAGTTATCTGAATGAGTAAAGCCAAATTTCTGTCCCACGATGGTCATCCCAGTACATGAATATCTGAAGGTTCATATCCAATAACAGGGAAAGTAAATCAGCATGGCTCCATGTCTGTAGATCACTTGTGAATTTTATGCATTTAGCTGTTCTTGCTTGCAAGGTAACCTTTAATTTTTAAAGGAAGAATATATTTTATTATATCATAAATAGTATACCCTTTCTAATCATCGGTCACGTCAATATTGACAGCCCTAAATTTCTTTTTTCTTTTTAAATCACAAATTAACACAAGTCTATGAAGATTATCATCTTTGCTCAGAGCAGTGGTTTCCAGTCTTGACAACACTAATATATTATTTTTATTTATTTGTCAATTGCTTACAAGATAATAGGTATAAGTAAAAACATAGTTGGATACATATAAGAAAAATATGTGTGGACACAACTCCAGAATCTGGGAGTTTAAGACAAACATGGGTGCAGAGAAAAGGATCTCCTATCCTCCACCAATTTGCTGTTGTTCAATTGCTACAACTATTTGTGCGTAACTCTTATACGCAACTCTTCATGACCCCATGGACATAGCATGCCAGGCTCATGCTGTGAGCTTCCACTGTCTCTGGGAGTTCCTTTTCCAATAGACATGGTGAAAATTAATGAAGTGGCTATTCACTCCAGAAAAAAAACTTCTTTAATAATATTCAGTACTTAGATCAGCATAGAGTAACTCAAACTTTAATTTCAGACCAACAATCAAGTAAACAATATCCCGATCAAGAAACTACCAGAGAGCCATCAGTAAACTGATGGATAGAATAAGTATCCTGATGCTGTTTATATCATCGTGGGGGACTTTAATAAAGCTGATTTAAAAGAAGCGCTAAATTCTATTGGCATGTTAAGTGTGCTACTAGAGGACCAAACATATACTTGGATAAAGTATATACCAACATCAAACATGGCTATAAGGTTATACAATTAGCACATTTGGGACAATCAGACCACACAAATTGGGACATCTTTTACCACCCTGACCTAGAGGTGCACACTGCAACTGTTCTGTGCTATATCAAACACTGTGCATATCAAACACTGCACAGATACTATCACTGTGGATAAACGTATTAGGATCTATTCCAATCAGAAACTCTGGATGACAAGAAAGTCCAGCGCCTCTTTGAATGACAGGATCAAGGCCTTTAGGTCCAGTGATGGGGCAAGATAACAGTGTTGCCAGAATTAAACTGAAGAAAGATATTCAGCAGGCCAAGACTGATTATAAGAGAAGATTGAGGGATAATTTTATATAGCAATAACATGAGGCAGGTTGTGTGAAGGATTCAAACAAATTACAAACCATCAAACTGTACCAATGTGATCCCTGCTGAGGGGATGCTTCATGTGCGCAGAAGAACTGAATACATTTCTTTGTTCGCTTTGAAGTGGAGACATCAGAGACAGAAAAACTTACAACTACCAGCCCCCAACTCATTGTGGAGAAACAAGAGTGTGAGGAGCATTCTGTGTACCCTAGAAAGGCTGCCATCCTGAGGGTATCTCTTGCCAAGTGCTTAAAGACTGTGCTGATCAGTTGGCTGGAGTCTTATCCGCAGTCCTCTATTCCATCTTGTTTGAAGGCTTCCACCATTGTTCCATTCCAAAGAAATTCCATATCAATAACCTCAAGGATACAGACCGTGGGCACTCACTCCTATCATCATGAAAAGTGCTGTGAGAAAGATTGGTCTGCTGGCACATCATTCTGATCTTCCACATACATTTGATAAAACACCAGTTTGCATAGAGAAAAAATAGATCTACAAGGACGCTATTGCCATCACTCTTCACACTGCTCTGACTAACTAGAAAAGGGGCTATATGAGGATGCTTTTGTGGATTTTAGTTCTGTGTTTCCACAGAAATTAGTGTCTAAACTTCTGGACCTTTGGCTTTCTAATTCAAATCTGCCTTTGGATTATGGATTTCCTGTCTAGCACTCACAGAGGGTCACATTAGGTAATCATACCCTCTTCATCCCTTATTCTTAACACTGGTACACCACAGGGTTGCGTTGTTGAGTTCCCTTACGTTGTACTCTTTTATGTGGCATGATTGCATTCCACCTCACGCTAGTAATACTATTGCTAAATTTGCAGATATTACAACAGTGGTGGGACTTACTCTTCAGGGAGGGATGAGTCTGCCTACCGAAATGAGGTGGACCAGTTGCTTTCATGGGGTGGAGACATAACTTGGTCCCTCAACACTAATAAGACCAAGGAGGTTATAGTGGGATTATAGAAGGAGCACATCAAACATCCAGCCCTTGCTTATCAATGGAGACCAGTTGGAAACAAGTGGCCAGTTTTAAGTTTCTGGTGTTACCCTAAAGAGGACCTGACCTGGGGTGCCCACATTGCAGCCCTGGTCAAAAGGGCCCTGCAGAGATTTATACTACCTGAGGCTTCTCAGGAAACAACAAGAACTGAATTAAAAACTGCTGGTGACCTACCGCTGCACCCATAGAGAGTATCTTAACAGACTGCACCTCTGTATGGGTTTGCCAATTGCACAGTGACAGATGAGGCACAGCACTCCAGAGGGTTAATGTCATTGCCCAGAAAGATCAATTGGTTGCCCTCTCCCCTCTTTGGAAGAGCTTTATAGCTGCCCGCTGCCTTAAAGAAAGTTCAAGAAACATTCTCAAAGTTCCTATCTCATCCGGGAACCACTTTTTTTTAAATTTGATTTGGGCTTTCACAAAAAAAAATACAAATAAAATATCTTTTTGAAAATAGCATGTCCCAGGTTATCACTTCTTCATACAAGACACAAAACTCAATTTCATGCTCATTTTTATATTCTTTTCCATATCTTATTACCATTTTATATTTTCTACATAGTTTTTTCCCCCTCTTTCAATTTTCTCAATTTTGTTTTGATTATCTTCATCTCAATTCAAAATCATTATATTTATACTTTTGTTGTCCTGTTACAATTGTGATATAATCTTTTCTTATCAAACAAAATTTTCCTGTAGTTACCAATTAGAGTATGAACCTTTATATCCTTTAATTTTTGTCCATTTCAAAACTCTTAATTAAGCTTTAATGTATAGCTTTAAGAATTATAGCATTCAATATAATACGTAAACTTCCAATCAGATTCTGCTTGGTACATTCTTAAAATAGACACTATATTCTTAAAAGAAAAAAAAATTATATACATATGTAAATAAAGCAAACATTCCATTCCAATTCAGTTCTCTCATTAATATGCATTAAAAATCTTAACATCTTTAACATTTTTTAAATTAAGTTTTATTATTTTTTAAAAACAAAGAACAAACAAAACATTCAAAACATCCATCTTTCTTCCATAAAGATATGACAAGCAGTGTGTCGGTTGGTTTGCAAATTTTTGTGCTTCGATTTCATAGTCTCAGTTACAGTTTACATTACATAATAAACTCATATTATTCAATCAAAAATTGAATATTCCTAGTATTATTATTAATCAATCATACATTTTGACTATAATTTTGTTTTTTCATTCATACTTTGCAAGTTAGCTATACTTTACTTAGTTTATTTTATAACAATTTCACATAAATCTCCAATCTATTCCTATAAAACATTATATATATATAATAATAAAGGAAAAAAAAAGAAATACATCTTTATATATCTATTCATATTGAATATAATGGGGAGGATAGAAAGGGGAGGAGCTGGCATCGCGACGATACTGCATGTGCAATCTCAGAGTCTGAGATTGCAGCAGATATCTTGCCCTGCGTGTCCAAAACAGACCTAAACCGTCCCGAAGAGACAGTGATAGTGAAGGTGGGGCGAGTCCTGTACATCCCAGGCATATTGTCAAAGTCCCTGGTTGCTCAGGAGAAGCCCTTTTGCAGCGGCAAGGGCAGCATGAAAGCTGCTGAAGTTGGGACAGCTCCGAACGGAAAGGCTGAAAGAGAAAGTGTGCGGTTTATGATGAGAATTTTTCTTTTATATTCTAAACTTAAAAGGACTTTAAGGGACACCCTAAGGGAAAAAAGAATTTGTTAAAAGTTTTGACAGAACTGAATAAGCAGCGGTTTTTTAAAACAGAAGTGTCAAAGTAAAAGCTTTGCTTTTTGTTTTTGTTTTTTATGGCTGGACTTCTATTGTGATTTTGCACTTGCTAACTGGACTGGTTTTTTCTCTATTTCTATCCATTTTTTCTTTTCTTTTTTGACTTTGTAAATTTCTAGGTAGAGGCTCCCTTTAGTTATTTTTATATACTTCTTTTTTTTTTTAACTTCTATTACATTTTGCCTGGGAAAGGAGGGGGAGAGTGAGAGTGAGAGTAAAGAAACTTTGTACACACTGCCAACTAGAGGCTTGAAAATATTCTTAGACAAAGCTGAGAAAGCTGAGAAAGAAAGCTTTGAAATTCTCTTTCAAGGACATTGCTACGTGATAAGATAGAGGAAGAGCACGGAGAGTGTTATTGCAGGTGTTGTCTGGATTTCTATCAACAAATGAAACTTTGGCTTTGAAGCTTGGGAGAGTTATGACAAGAGGCCTTGGATAATTAAACCAAAGTACAGTGTGTCTTTTTTATTCTCTTAAGTTGTGCTACTCCCCCCAACCCACCAGCTGTTACTGTCATCTTTTTCTTTTTTAAAACCTTTATTTTTGTAATATTTTTATTTTTGCTCGCTTAATATTTAAAGGGAAAGCCTCAAAATTTTCGTTTTTTTCCTGTTCTTCTTTGAGATTTTTTGCTTTTTTGATCTTCTTTGATTCACTTTTATGCCTTTTTTTTTTATTTGACACATTCTTAATTAGTATTAAGGTGTGAAGAACCTATGAATTATGTTTATTTTCAATTTTTTTTGTTTGCTCTCTTTTTAAACACTTGTTATTTTTCTCCTTTCCTTTCTACCGTAATTATTATGGATTAGGTTAAGAGAACCTGAAGAAACTTTTTCTCCTTTTTCTTTTTATTATTGATTGGGTTTCTTCTCTGTCTACCATTTTTATTTTTCATTTGATCATAATTGCTATTCCATAATTGGATTTTAGGCGTTTAGAAGAACGCTGAAGATCCCGACATTGTCTAAGATGGTAGTAGGAAGCTTATAGTTCTGGCTTCTTCAAACATTTCGTTTTGACATTGAAATCATACTTCTTGGGAACACTTATAAACTTTCCATGATGATCTTTTTTTCCCATATTCTTACAGTATATGTTTTATAAATCATTACTAATAAGTAAAAATGTTCCCTTTAATTCTCTCAATCATTTTAATCATTTATTTATTTATTAAACATCGTCCCACTACATTTACCATCAATATTTTGTCCATCATCATATTTCTAAAATTAATTTTCTATTGTAATATACACTATGCTATCTTATGTATCATTACAGAATCCGCTTTTACCAATTAAATTTTCATCCCATTATCTCTAAACAGAGCTTTATGTTACAATTTGTATATCTTTTCCCTATTTTCTCCATTTTCTTGTTTCTGTCTTTTACAAACTTCTTTTTCCTTGAATTTCTTCCCCCCTCTTCTCTCCCTCCCCTGTTTGCCCCTCGTCGGACTCCTACTTCAAAATCTCTCATCTGTAATTCCCTCTTCTGTTGCTTTCTAATATTATTAATACTTACCTTTCAATTGTCTTCTTCTTTTTCGGTTGTTTTTCTCATCTTAACCTTTCACTCTCCTTCCCGCTTTTTCTTTTTTTCCCCCCACTTAAAATTATTTCTATCATTAAACGATGGGCTTCATTCTTTGTCCCCAGTTCTTCTGTTCTGCAAGCATTTCTTGTGCTGCTTCCCTCTAGTTCCAGCATCTCCATTTCTAAAAATTGAAAACATGAAGCCAAAATAACTTGCTCCCTTCTTGCTGCACTCTTCTTTCCATTTTTTAATTTCCATTTTCAGTTCTTCAAGAGTGATACATTTAATGGCTTTTTAAACAACCATTCCAGTTCAATTTTAGTCAGGTCTAGTTGCAAAACCAAAAATCACCAAATATCCAATAATCAAGATGTTACCACTTGCTTTTTCTACTTTCTCTTCCTGGGGTTCTATTATTTTGTTACCAAGTTTCCATTAAAATGTATCTTTGAAGAATCTTATCAAAATTTCAAGTTTAATTACAGTTCCATTCCTTAATTTCAGGCAGTCTCCCCCGAAACCAGCCAGCTCAGGGCACTCCAGAGGCGAGCACAGATTGGAGCCTTGGAGAGACGAGGTTTCGGTCTGTTGCCGAAGAAGCTCAAAACCGGAAGCCCTGGGAACCCTTTTTTTGAACTATTACCATCTGGCAGATGGCACAGAATAATAAAAAAGGACAAATAGGTTGAAAAACAGCTTCTATCCCAGGGCAATAGCTCTTTTGAATTCTGTTGTATAGTGTAGTGTTGCTGTGGCGTGGGGGGCTTCTGGTTCAATGTGTGAAGGGTGAAAGATGTGTGTGTTTATTTTCATGGTCATGGTCATGATATGCACTGAAGATGGTTTTTGATTTCATTGTACAAGGTGCAATGACAATAAAGTAAAGTAAACCAAACGAAACAGCCCAACCAAAGGACCTTCTCCACCCATAGACAGGCAAGTCACCAGAATATAAGCTGACAGTTAAAAGTGATTAAATGTTTGCAAGAAAACAAGCAAATTCAGAGAGCACCAACAATCCCTCATTTCTTTGATATCAATTGCAGCCTTTTTGTCACCAAAAATGCTTCCTTTGTCGAACAATTCAAATCAACTTTCCATTTCAGGACAAAGCTCAAGGAATGCTATCAGATTTGAATTTTTATGGTACAATATGAACATTATTCTTTTCTTTCTTTTTAAAAAAAGGACAATGGGATAGAGGAGGCTGACTTCACCATACTTTCTTCCCAAAAGCAGATTTGCAGTACTGCTAAGTAAAGCATCTCCCAATTAATATGATGCTTTGAATCAGTGAGGATTAGAAATGCACACTTTTAACAAATCTAAATGTGTGATTATGTAGAAATACTGAGGAACATTTACCAACATAAATTTAGTATCTCTTCAACTTTCATAATGAATTTTTCAAAACATTGCAAATGTTTTAATAAGCAGACAATTGCTACATAATTTTTTGATTAGGTATTCATCTGAAAATCTCCTTAATCAACTACTATTGAAGAAAATCAGTGTTCAGATTATCTGTTCATTTGCAAGGTTAATTTTTATGTTATTCTGAAAACTGTATTTTATTACTGGGCAGAGTACATGGTTTCCGTGCCTGCCCTGTATATTAATTCATCCCATCAATACTTTCAGAAGAGTCACCCAGGATTTCAGGATTAAAAATCTTCTATCACAGAGAATTGTAGCTTGATGAGAAAAGTCTTTCAGGCCATAAATATTTCTGAAAAACACTGTTTCACCACTGAAATTAATATCAAGATGATATTGAGATTAATATCAAGATGCTTCTATTATATGAGTCATAAGAAAGAGCAAGTTTGCTCCTCTTGTCATATAATTAAGTGACTCACAACCTTCAACTAATGAAAAACACTAGGTGGTATTGCAAAGTTTTAACTTTGCTTTAAAACAGCTAGAATTGTTCTGAAATCATCCATCCGTAGTCTAGCTACTTCCCTATCCACTTTGAAACCCCCACATATCAGACAGCTAATTATTTATCCATAATCGGATTCAGCCTCAATCCTCTTAACCTAAAAAAATAAACAAATAAACTACACTGAATAATATAGCATTATATACATTTTTAAAATTATAGCAACTGTAGCAACAACTTTATTAAAATCGAGAAAAATTAAATACTCAGTCTTTATGTTGATGTTTTAGGATTTATTTAGGTAGCTAAACAGCTTAAGAGATATTACTTCTATTCCACGGGAATCCACAAAAGACAAAATTTCTAACCCTCCCACATTTCATTTGCATATATGCAGAGAATTAGAAGTGCAATATTGAATAAGCTGCACAACATGTTTAACATTTGGTCAGCCCTCAAAAGACGTACCACTAAAAGAATATTGATTGCTTAATAAATAAAAGTTGAGAGGTATTCTATTTATTTTGACTGTAGTAATTGGCCATTCTGAGAGACAAAGAGAACCCAAACACTCTCTGAAGCAGGGGTGGGATTCCAGCAGTTCGTACCTATTCTCTAGAACCGGTTGTTAACATTCTAAGCAGTTTGGAGAACCGGTTGTTAGAAGAAATTACTGGCCTAATCCTGTAAGGAAGGCAGGAAAGAAACATTCTGGTGTTGTTTATAGAAACTGCCTCTCCGTTAACCCTTATTACATTCTTGGCAGGACTAGATTTCCTGTCTCAGGAACGTCTCTGGAGTTTTTTGCCCTCCTTTGCTGGAACTTTGCTTGTGTGGAATAACCATTCAAAGTTACAATGGCACTGAAAAAAGTGACTTATGACCATTTTTCACACTTATGACTGTTGCAGCATCCCCACAGTCATGAGAAAAAATTTGAATCCCACCCCTGCTCTAAAGTATTTATCCCTAATTTTGTAGACTGAGAAAGAGAGATGGATTTTACTGGATTTCCAGCTGTGCTGCCACTCATGCAAAAATGAACAATTAAAAATGATTAAACTTAAGATAGATGCCAATCACAACAGAAAATCCATTCAAATGCATTGCAGTATCAAATATTTAGCTATTTACAAATGAAAAGATTGTGGAACACAATATTGTAGAATATAAAATATATTGTGTTCTATTTTGCAGGCACTACTAGAACCGCCAGATGAACCCCAGAAGTGACATGAACTGCCTCGTTAAGACCAACTTCATCACTTTTGTGGTATGAAATATCATGTTCAAGTGAAGCATGGCCACTTCCCATGAGCCCAAAATCAGATTTATTGCCTTTTCTTTCCAAAACTGAATTTTATAAAATATATTGAAATGCATGCTTTATTACAGAGGATGTCCATTGCAGGCAATGAAATATAAAATTCTAAATCATATGCAGCACATATAAATTTACATACACACACACATTTGTAGTGGATATTATAACTACAAAAGCATCACCTCCATTTCCTGAAGCTGTCTTAACAGTGAAATAATAAAAATCTTGGGATTCCACAGCATTGTTTTCAAGTGTATTTTACCTTATATGCAGAGGGAAATAATACAGTATTAGTCTTATATAAGAATGGAATATGGTGCAATATTCCTGTTAGAAAATCTTCCAAGAATACTGCTCTAGAAATAACAGTTACACATTTGATTTTGAGTCAACCAATTCCAATCAATTCTGGGCAGCTCACCAAAAAAAAAAAAAAAGAATACAATAAAATGGACTATAACAAATTACAAAAATAATTCCAAAATAATTATAAAATGGCAATCTGGGCAATATTTCAAAACATCACAAATAATCCTAGGCTATTCAGAAAGCCATCAGAGTGGTAGGGTTACATATCTCAGAGGAGATCTCATCCTAAAGCGAGGTACCATTGTACAGATGGCATCTTTCCTTGGTACCCCAGAAACAACATTGCTTAATCAAGGGTTTTCCCACTCTGCCAAATCATAATGGGTGGATAGAAATGGCAGGAAATAGTGCCTCAAATAATCAGCTCTGGTACCAAGTACGGTTTTCTAGGTACTAGATTACCCATGACCTGTTATGTCATCCTTTCAGAAAGATTTCCTTACTTAAACAGAGAAATACTGTTTAAGAGGTTATATTGGTGAATTGGAAGGAAAAACTGATACAACTTTGATCAGCAGAATGCCAAAGTCCATAGTGCACTGATGCCTCTATAGTGTTTAAAACATTCAAGAAAATTGCCCCATTTTTTTTCAGTCCTCAATGAAAAGTTTATCCAACATGCAATTTCCCACTAGTGTATAGCTCTAAACTGACACCCTTATCTGCTCTTAAATAGGAAAATAAGTACCTGGTTTCCTTTGAAGTATGCTATAAGCTTGCTGCTTTAATTATAATAATTTCTTGCTCTTATCCCTGATGGGAGCTAATTATCTTTCATAAGCCCTATATCAATTTTTCAGATACTTCAATTCAAAACAGTGCATGAGTCAGAGAGAATGGAAAAGTCAGAAGGATAAAAAATGCTAATAAGCACATTTACACACTCAAAGGCAAGTGTAGATATTATATTGAAATTTAAATTTACAAAGAAACCAACATGATCAAGTATCCAATCTGAAGTTCAGAAATGTTAGGGAAATTCACCAACTCCTAAGAGGTCTAGACAATCAGGCTTCCTGGTAGAGCACTTTCTTTCCTTGGGTTCCTCCTTCATGCCATTCCTGGAGTCTAGCAACAACTCTCTTTCAAAACAGAAAAGCTTTCACAGTCCTAGCCTGAACTGCACTGTTGTCCCAAGAAAAACAGAACATCTATAGCAGGGGTGTCAAACTCAAGGCCCGCCGGTCTGAATATGGCCCAAGGGGTGCTTAGCTGTGGTCCTTTGGCCAGTCTAGAAACAGCAAAGGACTGGCCCACTATGGATCTGCTAGCGAAAATGGAAGTTGGGGGCACATGTGCCTCCCCAAACCCCATTTTTTATCACAACAGTCTTCTGCAACCCTCTGCCAGTAAAAACAGAATTTGGGGGGCATGCATGGCCCCCGGCTCCATTTTCACTGCAGAGGGCTATCAAAACAAAGAAAAATAAAACAAAGAGGGAAATGTTTCCCTTTTTGCATTTGAGCATGTAAGAAGAGGCAGGAAAGGAGAAAGGGAAAGAGGAAAGATAAAGAAAAAGAAGGAAATATGAGAAAAGAGCAAAGAAGAAAAAAGAAGAAAAGAAAAGAGAGATGAAAGAAGAAAGAAGAATGAAGAGGGAAGGAAAAAAGAAAAGGAAGGGAGGAAGGAAGGAAGGAGATTATAATGAGAGTGAGTGAGGGTCTCAGGAGAGAGTGAGTGAGGGCCTTAGCACTTGGCCACCACAGGTGTCTCCAACATGAGTCACCCCCACCATGCCCATCCCCAGCCACACCCACCATGACCATGCCTCCCCAACCACACACCAAGTCCCCATTTCTCACCCCCTCAGCCTTCCGAAGTCAAATACAACCCTGATGAAATTGAGTTTGATACTACTGATCTGCAGTGTTTTTTTTCCTCCCTTTCTTTGCAAAAGAGTCGCAGCAGTTCAGAATATGCAAACATTCATGGATATGCTTCACTTTTCAAGACTTTAAGAGAAGTTCCCCCTTTGAAGCAAAGCTGCAGAGCAGATCAGGAATTGCTTCTTTTTACTAAATAGAGAAGCCATTACTTTCTACATTGGTCAATTATAACAGCTTCTTATATATGCAGAGGACAATAGCTCAAAAACTATATTGGTGAAGGAGATCTGTAGATCCCTAGGCAGTAAAGAATATCACAGCAGCTGGCATCCTAGGAAATCCAGTGAAATGTTAGTGGGACTTGGCATGGTGCTGCCAGCATCAGCCAAATTCCTACCCAACACCTCTGTCACATCCCCTTCCAGTCACCTAAACCTGATGCTGATTAGGGTTATGGATTAACTCTTCTATTTTGAGAAAGGGCTAGTGGGATTTGGATCTTGCCATCTCTTTAACAATGCATTCTGATTTAGTACATCATTTTGGTCAAAAGTATGGAATATGTATTTTAAAATATTTGTATTTTTTTCTCAGAGAAAAATATGTATGTTCCTGATTAAGTTCTCACCTTTTTCTTTCGAATATGCTCTTTGGATTTTTTTAAAGTTATTAATATTTTTTCTAGTTTTGTTTTTTGTTTCATTTTTTCTTGCACAATAAGAACCAGAAAATAAAATAAATGCAGTGCTTGATTACTGACACAGGATGCAGCATTTTGGAAAATCTAGAAAGGCAGTTTCTCATTATGGATTGGAGCTGAGATATGTGGCTCAGATTTCATTCAAAAGTCAATTTCAAGAATAAACACTGGAAAAAGATTAACTACTTGTGGCAACAGAAAAAGTGTTGATAAGGACTAAGATAAGATCATTTTGTATTCCATTTTACTTTTTTTAAGTGAAATTACTTATTCTTTGAAACTTTCATTCTGCTCCTTTTGCTATTTTTTCATGCTTCTTCTTTTCAGAATGAACCTCTTTACATAAAGTCATTTAAGAATATGTTTCTCAAAGTTTTTGAGCTCAACTTCCTTATTTACTTTTTAGAGAAATGCACAACTCATCAACACTCAGAGAAGCCCATTTCAGCACATAATGCCTGGCACCAGAGGTGGTGTTCAGCAGGTTCTGACCTGTTCTGGAGAAACGGTAGCAGAAATTTTGAGTAGTTTGGAATACCATCTCCGACTGGCCCTGCCCCCATCTATTCTCTGCCTCCTGAGTCCCAGCTGATTAGCTGGGTCTTCTTTTATTGTCCTGCATAGGAGAACAGAGCTGGAAAGCAGGTTAGTGAGGTGGGGAAAGAATGGGATTTTACAGTATCCTTCCCCTGCCATGCCCCCCAAGGCCACAGAACCGGTAGCAAAAAATTTTTGAATCCCGCCACTGCCTGGCACACATGTATAACTGAGTTTTCAGGCCATAAAAGCTGTTACCAACCATTACCAAGGTTGTGCACACCTGGTCTAGATCAAGGCGATACTTCCATGCAGGGTAGAAGTTTGCTTTGAGCTATTACTTTTCATAAGCAACATCTAATTGCATTCCACTGTCAGGAGTTCAATCCTGATAGGCTCATGATTGACTCAACTTTCCATCCTTCCAAGGTCATTAAAATGAGGATCCAGATTGCTGGGGGCAACATGATGACTCTTAGAGAGTTCTGTAAAGTCTAAGAGCTATTGCTCTTGATATTTGTGTGTTTAAATTGGATAAAACAAAAGATACCTTAATTGAGCACAAGCTCCTCAGAAAAACTGTGAGATAAAATTTTAAGAAAACTAACTTTTTAAGTAAAAATTCTTCAGTATCACTTTTTCAGATCTACTATTGTTTCAGCCTTTTTAATACTATACAACAAAATGAACAATTTATGAATGCTACCTTATTTTGAAATATATTGGAACAAAACTATTATATATCTGCAATTATAAGAAATATTTCATAATGCTGAAGCAAGGAAAACAGGTTCATTATTCAAAATATGACTTCATTTAAAATATTTACCACGGCTACTTATTAAATATGGATTGCCTAACACTCTTCTTTCCACCCCCTCCCCACTTGTTAATTCTTTTAATATAATTGCACGTATGTATCTCAATAAGAGTTAAGCATATTTGCTGGACATTAAAATAAAAACTCCGCAAAATTGACAATTAGAAAGTTAGCAATTAAATTACTAGGCCTATTGCATTCTTCCAGCAAACATCTTTCTTCCTCTTTTTATTAAAATGCACTACTGATATTAGGCTATTGTGACAGCTGTGTTTTATAAACCAGGTTAAGAAGGAAATAAAGTTTTATTACTTTTCTAAAGACAAATCAGCAAGTTAAGAGTATCTAATTTCTACCAGTTGTAAGAAAACTGCTAGAAAAGAAGTAGGGGTGGGGGGTGTAAGTAATTCATACAGAAGTGTGAAAAGCAAAAATTTCCTAACATTTTTAAAGGAGTGACACAGATCTGCTCCAGGGAAATTATTAAAAGCTGACTTTGAATACACCAGGAAGAAATCTAGAGATCAAACCAGCCTACAAAGGCTTGCAGAGTACACTCAGAAAAATGCTTCTTTTCTATTCTCCTGTTCTGTACTTTAATTAATCTAAAACCGGGAATGCAAAAAAGTTAGAGAAAAGAATCTATCTACTCTTATGCTGACACATACTCAAGGCTAGAACTCAATTCTGATGAACAGGCACAGAAACTAAAACACATCTACTGAGCAAATAGGAAAAAAATATGGGAAAACTAAGCCTGAGTGCTTCTTACTGCAAGACTATTGCCAAACTCCATTAACTGTGAAGTAAATATAATCAGTTACACAATCAAGACCTTTGGCTATCAAATATGTTCAGATTATTCAGACATAACATACATTGGAAGGGAGCACTTGAACCATCTTTTGTTTTATGCAAGGGAATTTGTGTATGAAATCAGGAATTCATGGGCTTTTTCTAAGTCCCTCCTTAATAACACAGAAAACCCTCAGCTTGCATATTAAAAATAAGGTTTATTTACATGTTTATATCCATTAGTGGGCCTTCCCAAATGAATGTTTAACACAGTATCTGCAATCTACAAAAATAAAAATCATCAAAACAATAACAGCAATCAGAATTAACATTCAAAACTCTAAAAATAAAAGAACCAGAAGAATGGGATGGGATGGGATAGGATGAGATGAGATGAAATAGAAATCACTTCATATTCATTGACTAGGATATTTGAAACCAAACCAAACCTAGAACTAGTATCTTTTAAACCAAAACGTTCCACTCAAAATTGCAAGAACAAAATATTATCAAAAAGCCTTACAAATATTAAATAGTCTGTGAACTACCAAAGCATTTACAACTAATGTAAAGGAATAGAAATCATACTTAATAATATGCCATTGTTTCTGTTAAAATATTTAGATAATAAAACTATATTTATATTTGCATTTTGTCTCCTCTGAACAGCACAAAAGGTTTCATGTGGACACTTCACTGAAATCTCAGGTTTTCAAAATAAGTAGTTGTGACAAACAGAATTGCTACATCTGAACCATAGTTTAGCATGTATAAGGTCAATATCTGGAATATTCTACCTGACTCTGTAGTTTCTTCCCCAAATCCCAAAAATTTTAACCTCAGACTGTCTATTGTTGACTTCACCCCATTCCTAAGAGGTCTGTAAGGGTGTGCATAAGCGCACCAATGTGCCTACCGTCCCTGTCCTAATATTCCTTTTTATTCACGTCCATGTTATGTATTCATAATCATGTTTATACTTATACATGTTATCTAATATATGCTTGACAAATAAATAAATAAATAATAAATATCTTTTGGATCTCATAACAAAGTGGCTTAACGGACAGTTTCTTAAATCAATGAGCATGTGAATTATCATTAGCTATGGTTAGATCATGTGGCACGATAAAGTTATGCAATCCCACACATAGAAAGAACTGTAATAAATATTTCACCTTGTAAAGAAAGTCTGTTCTGAAATAACTATGACTAAATGAATAATAAATATTACCTATAATCATCTGAGCTTACATATATCATTCCCAAATTAACTGCAAGGATGTTATCTCTGCAACTGCTGACAGTCTTGGAGGATATCTATTATCTTAACCTATTTAGAAAGTTTGATGGTTGTCATAGGGAATTATTTTATCCCTTCTGTTACTTAACATCTAGATAAAACTGCTGGGAACACACATTAAAAGTTAACTTCTAGGTGTCACCAATAAGCATATAACACTTCGCTCACATAAATTAGGAGAGTGTCAATGTCTGATATCAATGCCTAGCTAAAGTAATAGGATGAATTGGGACCAGTAAACTGAGGGTGAAACCAGACAAAATGGAGAAATTGTGGATAAGAAATTCCTGGATATGGCAACTGAAAGGTTTAAATGTTGTGTATAGGTACTCCTCAGCTTATGACTATAATTGAGTCCAGAATCACAGTCATAAGCCACTACAGTCATAGCTCAAGATATTACATGACTGGATCTGATTTTTTTAAAACTTTTTTTGTGGTTATTAAGTGAATACCACAGTCATTAAGCAAACATGGCAGTCATTAAGCCAATCAGTTTTTCCCAATGGGCTTTTTTTTTTTTTTT